>VRLP01001930.1:0-106205 GCA_009660295.1 Lophius piscatorius | reverse complement strand
GGACCCCCCTACCTAAAAGAACTACTCACCCCACTGACCTCAACACGATCCCTCCGTTCTACCCACTCATACCGCCTCCTCCTTCCCCGGACTAAGCTCAGCACCATGGGTGATCGGGCCTGTTGTTCTACTGCCCCTAGTCTGTGGAATGCCCTCCCTGACCATCTGAGGGCTCCACAGATGACTGACACATTTAAAAAAAAGACTTAAAACTTTCCTTTTTAGCTGAACCTATAACTTTTAATTAACATTGCTGCTTTTTGGTCATGTTTTAATAACGTTATTAGATTTTTTATTGATGCTTTTATCTGCTTTTACTTTGTAGCACTTTGAGATTTGATCCAAATGTAAAGTGCGTTATAAATTAAATGTATTATTATTATTATTATTCATGTGGGGACACAGTATGCCGTTGTAAAAAATGTATAAATGTCAATAAATGTTCTGTTGGTCTCCCTAACATTCGGTTCACCTTTAATGTACGGTGGCATGTTCCCTTATCATTTCAAGATAATGAACTTCGTGCTTATCTGTATTTATCTTATCCTGAGTAAATTCACTCTTTGATAAGCAGCCTACCTTAGAAATCCCATAATGCGAAACATTATAGTGTATAATGATCCAGTTAAGCTGGTAATGCGCTGGTCAGTTAGCTGTTTAAGGACGTTTCCCTTCATTTGCATTCGAGCAAGTTCAGCTAGATATTGTAAGCTGTTATAATTAGTTCCGTTAATATCTGTTAGGACAATTATGACTGTTGGTACGTTAAGTACATGAAAACCGTTGTACCGGTGCAATTTAACACTGGGAGTCATGCGCCATTCATCATCTTATCAACCAATCATTCAGTAAACAGGAGGAGCTCACTGACATGTTGTGTAGCTAACTAGCCAATTATCTAATCAGACAGAACATTTTTGCAGTGACGTTAGTTACTTACGCATCGATAGTCCTCTGAGTCTGTATTGAAAAATACGCAGCGTGAATGGTTACTACTAATTGAATTTGGATGTTGGACGTCCATATTGAGTCACAATGGTATAAGATAATTTGGTTATAACTTGTTTTGGTTGCTCTCAAGCATTTCCACTACATCCTGTTTGTACGGCGACTAATGAGGGACAAAAAGGACTACGGACGAAAGTGTCTATGGTGACGTCATAAGCACGGAGGTTTATTACGACTTATCTTCTGCATTAAAATTCTGCAACGTTTGGCTTCGTTTTTGGATTATTTTAAATTAACAACTTAAATACTAATTCCACACTTTAGGAATGGAAACATTCAAGTATTGGGTGGCTATGGTGGATCAAAACATATTTATAAAAAAAGTATATTATTGTAAATTATAGTATTTGCATTATTACTATATAATAACCTCATGAAATCGTAGTATTGTTGTTATTGTTTTTGTTGTTATATATTTTATTTAACCATTCAAAAAAACACAATCTAGCTTTTTTTCCCCATCTTATTTAAACAGGTAATATCAGTATTATTTATAATACAATATATTATTTAACCAGGTGAAATCCTAGTCGTTATAGTAGTAGTAGTGGTGGAGGTTGTAATTGTAGTAATAGTAGAAGCAGTACAAGTAGTTCTAGTTTGTATAGTTGTAGTAATAGAGGTAGTTGTTATTCTTGTTCTTGTCGTTGTTATATCCTTTGTGTAACCATTCAAAATACATACAGCTTTTTTCAATATTCTGTCCCTTATTAAACATGTGAAAATAGTATTATATGTCATTATTTAAACCTTTATTTAACTAGTTGAAATATTAGTTGAGATAGAAGTAGTGTTAGTATTAATAGTTGTAGTAGTAGTAGGAATCTCAGTATAATAATAGTAATAATAAACATAATTATTATTATATGAGCCTCCCTGAGCTGTGTCCTTAATAGTATAAAGTTCTTAAAGTATTGAATTGAATTGAATATTATATAGTTTCTTTAACCCGGAAAAAAAACACTCTTGACACAAATTCAAGAATGACGTGGTGAACAGAGCGGCATAAAATTTTTAACAACAATAAAAAGATATAGTACAAACAAACGACTTTCGTATTCTATAAATGAAATAATACACAAAAAATCAAGAGCAAATTCATAATAAATCCTCAAACAATTTCATAAGTATTCCATCTTAATGCATATGCTCAAATATTATCCTTTATATGTTATATACCCTGCTGTATATCAATAAAGGGTATTATGTATTTTCCAAACCACACTTACCTGTCCAGATTCTGATTCAACCTTAAGGGATTATTTTCTCTATGTACAATTCTATATACAAAACATAGACCCTTAAAAGCATAATGCATGTTGCAGATAAAACTACCCATGGCTGAATATATTTTGCTTCACGTCCACTGGCTGTAACAATAATGATAGAGATAACGTACCGTTGCATATGTCAATGCATCAGTGCAACTGACTGGCGGATGTAGCCTGATAATAAACTGTAGGTAGGCCATCTTTTATTTTCTTATCTTACTGACACACTTTTCATTTTACTCGTACACTCAGTACAGTATTTTATACTTTGCTTGGATTGTAATTTGAATTCAAGTATGTTGTATGAATACATCTAAACTGCTTACACCAGGAAGAGATCTTTCTAGCATTAAACAAAAAAAAAGTTAAAATCCTTGTGTTATTATGGATATCTTTTTAGAAACACGTACAAACAAACACTAAGGCCCAATAACCGGTTCAGTGTTACTCTTGGTAGCGTCCACCTGAAATACTGTGAAACTGACGCTAGGGCATGAGGGACGGCCTCTGGCGATCGGCTTAAGGTGATGATCAGGTTATGGCTGTTTGCAGAAACCTGCAAACACAGTGATATTGTAATGCAAAAAGATATCTTACCTTTGTCCTGCATGAAGACAACTGGTTGCTTAGCCAGCAAAACACAGAGAAGGTGTGTCCCCTTTTGGGACACACCTGAAAACTCTTTCTTCTCTGTGAAAGAGTAGTAAAGCTTTTTAAAGTTTAAAGCTTTACTGCATCTGGATGTCCAACAAAAGTAGATTCACATTACTCTGAAAAAGCATGGAAAGGTCAATATTAGAATTATCTGATTTGTTAATTTATTGGTCATTTTATGCATTGAGTCCAAATGTGACAAATATTAGACTAGGTCCGAAATTTTTCTACATAAAGCATTTATTTGAGTGAATCTTATGACACAGTAGTGCATCAGCTGCTGTGGCATGTGTCCACAATAAAAGATCTATAAAGGGAGTTCTGTTTACGATGCTTTCTGTTACATCAATAAAAATATTTATGCATATGTTCCCTTTATTCTGGGTGTGTGCGGTTGTGTATGTGGAGAGAGAGAGAGAGAGAGAGAGGGAGAGAGTAGGTGTGTTGCACAAATTTGACTACAGACACGGAAACTCCAGCTGCACCTTTTTCCGGTGGCCATATATGGCAGTCACTGTGAGTTAATAAAACAAGAATAGGGAAAATCATTTTTTCATTTCTTTCTTTCTGACAAAGTATCGCACAATCACAAATATAGTTATGATCTAATATATTTCTGAATACACGCAAATAAATGTAACAATAGAAAAGCAACATTTTACTTGTATACATCACATGTTTCCTCAAACTCCTGATATAATTCTTTACCCTGGGAATCTGATTTGATCAAAGAGTGCATTCATTTCCTACTGTTTTATTGAATTGTACCATTATTGCACTATAGGCAGGCAGTTTTCCATGTCATACATAGAAATGAAAGGAAACAGGACTTTTGAAAGTTGTGATAATTACACATGTTTATCAAACAAACAATAGCAACTTCAGGTGGATCCAATGAAGCTTATCATTTGTAGATGAGGTGATTTGGAATCCATCATGGTATGTAATATGACCGATGGCTGAGGGAAAACAATGTCTTATTAATGTTCTTTCTAGTAATCAACTGTAAGAAAAGTTCTTGTAGAACTAGCAGCCCCAGTTGCCAGTATATACTGTTTTTGTTACAGTATATGCACTGTAATCCAAACCAACAGCATATTACTGTAAAAATATATCAGTACTATGATGTGTATAGTAAATCTTTTACGTTTAAAAAAATCCATGTTCAATTACAGTAAAATACTGGCACGATACTGTTATTTTAGTGTTCCTACTGTAATTGACATGAAGTGAATTACTAAAACATTCATTTTAAGCTCTGTATAAAATGATACATACAGCACACTGTAAGACTGCTAGAAGTCTGTGATTTAATTTTTTTTACCTGAACGAAACTGAGAACCCATAAAATTTGTAGAAATTATCCAAACACTGATTTGACAGACACATTCAGTAATTGTTTGTAAAAACCCAATCCATAAAAACACCATTCATGTAACTATGATAGATACAATTAAAGTAATTTTCATCCTTCTAACATGAGTAAAAATAACGTATCCACAATATTTTAAGCCTATTTAAAAAAAAATCTGTTTAAGTTAACTTTGTGCTAAATGAGAGATGAAACTTGATGAAACAGGATTCTGGCCAGAAGACAAATGGGTGGAACTGAAAAGGAAAGAACATGCTGTAGTCTGCTGTGAAGTGTCACACTAGCTTGGTCTTGATATTTTGGTCTGCAAAGACATCCACGATTAAAGTATTATACTGTTTTACAGCAATTTTTTTTGCAGTGCAGACTTGTCTTGTCACTTTGTGAGGCGATGCCACCACTATAAGGTCATAAACTGTTCACATCTAGAAGAATAATCCAGACTTCACATCTTAAACCAAATGTCTGTTTAAATTTGTGGAACAAAAACTCTTAAAAAGCATCCAGTTGATGGCCGGACAGTAACGACTGAGACTGAATACCGACAGAATCTGAATGACTGGCTGTCATTGTGCAGTGTGGCATTTGTTCACAAAGCTGAGGGGACAAAAACACTCTTTCAAGAACAGATGCTTAACGCTGAATTGCCACCCTTGTGTCAGAATTAATTCTGCAATTAAAGTAAAATAAAAACGATAATTCAGTTTTATTAAAAGTTGCCTTATTCTTGAAGAAAATACATTTTTGCTTCATTTATTTGCGATTGTGTTTTTTAAATTTTGATTGTGAAATAACTGAGCATGAAAAAAAACTAAAAGATGCATTTTTATTGACAAAGCAGCGATTGAAACATGAAAGTTGTTTGCATGAAGTTACTTTGTAAGTTGAAAGAACTAAATAGTTGCATTTTTGACACTTAACACAAGGGACTTAAATGCATTCATGTAGCCGAATAGTGAAAGGTTTTGGGATAATATAATTGTACACAGTTAAATCACAATGTTTTTTTTAAAGTGATAATGACGTTCAGGTGAATATAACATGGATGCTGTTTGCATTACTTGACTTTTTTTATGTTGCAATAACTACATAGTTGTAACCTGACCATTAAAAGAAGGGAGTGTTATCGCAATCATGTAATAGTGCTTAAAATGAGTAATAATTAGTTTTCTAAGCCTCTGCCCATTATTAAAACTTGTTTAATGAGATTTAATAAAGTAGGTGTGATGGTTTATTTCTTAGACTTATAGTATGTGAGGAATCTCAAGCACTTGAAATAGTGAGAATAGGAATAAGCTTTATCAGAGAAAATCTTAAAGATCTTCTTAAGATCTTATCTTAAAGAACAATAATTCATAAAAACAATTATGTGCAGGTTTGTATAAAAGTTTATTTTAAGAAACAAAGTACAAAATTTTGTGCGAAAGGTGCATGACAGATGGACATCACCATCAATGCACGATAAGAGGAAATGAAAGACAATGACAACAAAGTATCTAGAAGAAATCCTCATTGTTCTCTATGCAGAGGAATCATAAGCTGATTCTGGTTCACTAACCATGTGGGGCATTAGGAGATCATAGGCGACTATACAGTAAGCATCTGCCTCCTTCCATGCAAGCACAATTCAAAAACACAGACACATCAGATTTGACAGAGGACTGGTCATACAAACACCCACGCATGTGAATACACTGACATCATCGGCATCAGTGGACGCTCAAATCTTTTGTCAGTATCCTCCCCCCTACCTCTGAGAGGAGCGATTCACATGGGATGTTCTATATTCATGCAATCCAGAGCTTCTCCAACTTCGTTATTACCTTTTTTTTCTCCCAAACATACAGTATGAGGTAATAAATTATATATTAAATATTGGTTTAAATGTGTGTCATCTGTGCAACATAGCTGAATGCATGATGTGCACAACACTTTAGAGTGCAAAATATATAAGTATGGTTTTAAAGTACAAATCTGTCTTCAGGATCAACACATCTTTGTACCAGAATAGTAGGCCCAGAGAGAGGAATAAGCTGCGCTTATCTCTTTTTTTTTTTTTTTTCTTCAAACGTCTCTCATTTTCAAACACCAGCAGCAGCAGCAGCAAAGAAGGCCTAAGAGAAGAAGTCAGTTCCGCCAGTCTGTAGAAAAAATGCTTGTGCGTCAAGTCTCTGTGGGTTGCGATATTACTGGCCCCATCCTCCGATACCAATTTCCTTCTTGTAGCGCTTGGTGAGGCAGTTGGCCTGCTGCGTCAGCTTGGAAAGCACCCCATGCAGCCCTATTAGATGGTACTGGAACTGCTTTTCCAAATCCTCATCCTCCTCTTCCTCCTCGGAGCACACTGAGGATGCAGATGATGATGAGGTGGATGAGGAGGTGGATGAGGAGGTGGATGCGCAGGAGTTAGTACGGGTGATCTTCATGCTCTCCTTGCGCCTTTCGTCTGTTGATGCGCACCTGACGCCCCACTCGATGTCCATTCGGATGGATTTGAGCAGCTGGTAGTAGCTGTACATGTCCCCATCGTCATCGTCCGCTTTCAGCGAGCACAGTTCGCTGTCCTCCTCCAGCGGGACATCCCGCAGCATGCTTGGCACCATGATGGTCTGGTCCATGTTATTGACAGCGCCGATAAACCTGTTCATGGCATTGAAGAGGGAGTTCTTCTGGTTCGGGGATTCATGCAACTGCATCATCATCATCTTGGCGAGAGTTATTTTTTGTTCTAAGCAAGCAGTGAACGATCCAAGAGTCTTCCTCCTCCTCAGATTCAGTGAGTGTCCTGTCTTGATTCCGGGTTGATCGGATTAAATGAGACTCTGCCTGCGTGTAATGCTGCTGCGTGGATTGGCTGGCCTGGCAGTCGCGCGCTAGTGGTTGAGCCTCCCCCTTTGGTGAGCAGCACTGTCTGTAGTCTCTTGTTTGTGGGAAGAGAGCGTTCACATTTATATATAGATGCAGGTGCACAAGGCGGTGCTACAGTCGTTTGGCCAGTTCTTCTGCTGCAGCTGTAACCAGAGCCAAATGACCGATAATAGCACCCAACGGTGCAGAAAGGATTTCTCACTTTTTCAAGCGGAGGAGGAGTGGCTCCTATTTGACAGTCTGAACTCCACAGAACCACAGAACAAGACTTTATCATGTGTTTCGCTATGTCATTCCACGCAACAGTAGTCAGATCACTGGTTAACATCACCTCCAGACCGAATCTTCCGAGTATTATACTTATAGATATGATTCTTCATGTAGTGAAATAATTACTTAAATTGCAAATTACTTCCTACATTCCGTTCCAATGAGTCAAACAGAGAGGCAATATGGGCGAGGCTGACCAAGCGGACCGGTTTCATGTATATTCATGAGCCATCATCAGCCCACCGCTCAGGCTTCCAGAAGAACCAATCAGATGACCGTATTCAGCTCCGGGGGGGGGCGGGAGTAAGTGATGGTTGCCCAATGAGCTGGTCACAGCTGAGGCAACAAGTTGTTGAGGGTTTGCTCATTTAATTCTTAAACGGACTTTCAAAGAAAGTAATTGTGCATCAGTAAATATACAGAGTTACATTTGAAAGTACTTCAGTAATATTCCACAATCTCAAAATATATCTATTATATCTAATATGAAATTGTGTGCCTATTTTGTACACTTTATCATATAATATTTTAATATGTTTATTGTCTTGAGCTTCTGTAATGCAAAATTTTCCCTGTGGAGATGAATAGAATTTTCACTAACCACATTTAAGAACCGAGGTCAGTACTATATGATTTCAGAATAGAATAGATAAGATAGATACAATAAATCTTTTTTTTAATAGAGCCAAGTCAAGATAGAAAGGCAGTACTTATCCCCTGATTGGGGATTTGGCCCTTGATATACAAAGCAATATAAGTGGTATATTGTACCATTATTTTGGGTTTATTGTTACAGTGAGGAAATTGGTACAACATCAATGAGGCATCAAAGTCCCAAAAACATACCCCTGTTGCAAGGGACCCATTGCACTACAATTAGAGCAATAAAATTGGGGATGAAAATGTCAGTGAACTCTTAACAGATACCTGACATGCCTGGTTATCTGCCCGCAGGATAACATGTGTCTAATTCAGCAACAGTACTGACAGTTTTCCCAGATTACTCAGTTAATTCACTATTCCAATGCCAGTTTCCAGCAGTGATGGTGCACAACTCTTTAATCGCAGGGAACTTCGCACAGAATTAGCCCACAATTAGTACACGATACAGAGTTTACACTGGTGGAAAACCTTGAGTCTGAAATCTGAGCTCTGGTAAACACTTCTGGTAAGGCTGAAAGAGAAACATGTTTTTGACCATCAGCTAAATAACATCCACCTGTCTAGTGTTTGTCACAGCCAGGCTCAAGGCGGTCCGACACTTGACTTGTGAGCGAAAAGGGGGTAAGATAGAAACAAACTAGATCTACAGAGCCTTTGTTGAGGTAGAGCCAGACTATCTGACTTACACCAGTTTATATAGCTTTGACATGACACCAGGTGAGTTGGATCGCCATGAGGACCAACCTCCACCAATAAGGCCTGCAGATTGAGAGGCCTTCTCGGAAGGGGGTCATATGTAAAATCAAAATGTGTTGCACTGATTCATAGTGGCTGCAGTTTAAAATAGATTCTTGTTGCATTAAGGGATAACCCCATTGGAGAGGAGAAAGGCAAGGGAAGGTTGGAGGAAAGAAGAGAGGTGAATGTTACCAAAGAGATCATGACAAGAGCTATCCAAGCACCGAATACTCTAAGCAGGAACACATTAATCATGGTACAAAAATTGTTGCTCGACAAGAATGTGGAGAATGAGCACTTGGATGGCACAACCTGATGGGTGAGTTTCCCCTTTCTGTCCCACCCTACTTCCATATCTTCCTCTCAATCAATGGAGGCCCTTAAGTCCCAAAGGGGCACAGAATTATTTATCTTGTGCCTTCAACTTTTCTGTCCTCTACGTCCAGTTTGTTATGTTCTGTGTGTCAAACTTATCATGTTGAGGGAATTAGATAAGTATCTTGTGCGCAAAAGTTATTGTCTTGTCAGGAAAGGTTATTATCTGTCTTGTGCTCACATCTGGTTATCTTGTGGGAACGAGTAAATTGTCTTATTCGCAAAAGTTACTAATCTTGTGCACCCGACTTATTATCTAGTAACAAGTAAAAACGAAATTGTCAGGTGTGAAGAAGTTATTTGTTACGTGCGCACAACTTTTTGTCTTGCTGGAAGTAGATAAGGAAAAGCTATCTTGTGGCGACAAGATAATCATCTTGCAAGGCACCACAGTGGAGGCCACAACACTTTTTAATGATTGTGTGGACCGTCACAGCTCTTAAAAAAAGAAGATGTCATAGCCCTAAATGGGAAATTTTGTTTTGTTTATCAATTCAAACTCAATGGGTGATATAAATACTGTTATTTATTTTACTCTTGAAAGTTGTAGCATATTGTTACACTGGTTTTTGGAAGGAATCCAACAGAGGTACCATCACATTATTAAATCCCTGCAAATAAGGATTATTATGGAGTCGTCATCAGCGCCACCACATCCGCCGCAGATCGTTCATGTCAACCTAAGAACGGATGAAATATTTCATGTATCATTTTCAAATATTATAGCCCATTTGACCTTAGTTTGAGGAAGAACTGAGTTGATTTTGGAAAAGATGGCTTGCATATTTACGCCACTAGGGGGGAACTTTATCTCCAAAAGTTTTCGGGCCCTAATTTCTCAACACTTGGTCCAATTTAGTCCAAATTTTGCGCATATGAATCGACTCAAGGTGTTCTATCTTGCATATTTATCATATTTTACTTTAAAAGTTCATATTTTTACCCACTAGACGAAGCTTTTTTATGAAAAACCCTGTTTAATTTTTAAGAAAAGGAGTTAATCAGGGGAATTGCTAGTACAATACAGAAGCTTTTGGGAAATAACCCTGCTGTCGGGATGAATCAAATAAGCCTAGTTTAAATGTGTTCTCACCAAAATGCACTTGAAGTTTTAAAAAGGAAAATACCGGAATACAACTGAATAATATTACTAGTGTATAACAACATAGCAGTTAGCATTTAGAAGCATTTAGAGGGTAGCACTTATTTAACTGTAACTTGTATTTGAATAGTATTAGCTTATATTAAACTTCACTAGCGTACATGCCTCACAACAACGTTTTGGTTCGAATCCGCCAGGCGTTTCTTTGATGAGTTGGCAAATTCCTCCTGTGTTACGTCAGGATACTTTAAGTTTCTCCCGCCTGTCCGAAAACGTCAGCATAGGTGAATTGGTGACTCTAAGTTACCTTTAGGTGTGAATCTGAATCTGAATGTTTATTTCTCTGTGCTGAACAGGCAAACTGTTCAGGGTGTGCCCAGCCTCTCACCTTTTTCCAGATGGGAGAGGCTTCTGGTTTCCAGAGACAATGCACACGACCGGCAGCTAAAGCTTATGTATCTAAAATCTTCTTCTGCACAGTAAGTCATAACCAAAGCTGTCAGATAATGCTTAGTAAAATTTTAAGGATTTGAAGAAAACCGTGCAAATATTCAAAAAAATAAAAAGTAATTTACTTCCATTGCCATTTTACTTTCTATATCAACAAAAAACTTTTTTTTTATGTGAACAAACATGCGAACGTTCCGGCCTAGTGGACTTCAACAGAGCATGAGGTCAGGTCATTTATACACAGGATAGGGGATGTTATTTGTTTAAATGTCACGTAACAAGTAAGAATAGGTAAATGACACCAAAATCAGCACTGTCAATAAATAAAGCAGTTACGTAAATGTAATTATGTAATTTTCTCCATTGCTTTAATCCTGGTCACTGTCTGCCTCGACCTAAATCCCTAAATCCCAAATCTGCCTCAGAAGTAAAGCTACACAAATGCAATCCAGTTAGGAAAAAGCAGGCCAGCAGAGCAAAGCTGCACCACTCTTGTGCAGAGATAAGATCAACAAGAGCCGGCTTCCTCAACAGGGTTGTCAATCAAGTGCCCACCTAGCTGACTTTCACCTGTCAGAGGACACGCTGTGCCTGAATGCCACGATGAAACCTGGATCAGCTCCGAAGGCTTGTCTCGATCGTGTGTCATGTCAGGAGCTGAGCCTCCACCGATTACGGTGGGTGTCATCATCATCACGTAAGCCTTCAAGGAGAGAGAGAAAAAAAAGGAAGTGGAGGATGGAGGGGTGGGGTGCTGCCCCAGAAGAACAGACAGCTTGAGTGGGAACTGTCGTGGTTGTCATTACCGCTGCATGTTAGTGAAAAATGTTGGGAAAGGGGTGTCTGACTTGAGGAAGGAAGCTGCTGGCGAAGCAGCGACAGCAATTAGAACAACAGTTGCGGCAATAAATCACATCACAAACAGACGGATGGAGGTGTCTGCTTATTACTATGTTATTATACAGATAGTGAGTCCTTATTATCATTGTGGATTAGGGGAGCTTTTTAGTCTGGTTTTTTTTTTTGAGAGAGAAAGAGAGAGTGAGAGAAAGCTAAATTGTTACCTTGTTTTAGAAAATTAAATGAATAAAAACCCTCTGGAGTTCTGAAACATTGATCAATGTTTCAGGATTAAAGCATGAACTTTAACCCTTTGGATTTATATGCTATGTGAAATAATATAAAACTATATTTGGTATCTTTTTTTCAGCAAAAAAACACCCCTATGACGTACAAATGTTTTCTTCATTTTATCACACTGCATTAACCGGCATGATCTCAGACTCCAGAGGATCAGGGAACGTCCTGTAACAGATTCAAGTTTTGAAATCTTACTAAAGAGGAAGAACATTTCCTTCATACTGCGTCACATAAGCGACTTATTTATAGCCTCTGATGAGGAGTGCTCGGTGTACTGATCAGCGTGTCAGTGGGACTAAAATAGTTTATTTCCCTCCCTAGAAGTCTTGGACAATCCCTTTCAACACAGAGAACAGCAAAACGAACAACCTGGTCCATCTTATATCCTGGGTTCTTTTATCAATATGGTGAGATTACTTTTGTACAATTTGGTTGGCATGATGATTCATTTTTTTTTAAACATACTTAATTATTACCTCAACTAAGGAGTCAGTAGAGTTATTCAAAACATTATAAATACGAACAAAGTTACAAATTTGATCAAATCTTGCAAAGAGGCCGGGTTTGGCCCAGAGTAAGATTCTCGGGTGACCAGCATTTGGATCCATAATTTTATAATGTTTCTCTAACTTTGCAGTAAAGGAGCATTACAAGATTCACGATATACCATATAATCTAGCAAACATCAAAATACGATCTGAATCCAGATAATATTTCAAATCTAGTAACACAGAATGTCTAAATTTATGGTAAAATTAGTTACATCGAAATTAAGTTAAGTGTATATTTTTGTATTTGTTTCTTTATCTGTAATCAAGATCACACCAAAAGCACTTTCAGTGAGTTTCATAAAGGTGTGAATCCATCTTTTTTTTTAATGTCTTCATCATTGTGAGACCCCTGAGGGCAGCCATCTAACTTGGAAAGTTTCAGACTGATTTGCATGAAACTTTTTTTATCAGAGAACGGCGTCAGGGATGAGAAAAGGTGATTACATCTATTGTAAAATTCACCACGCAGAACAGGAAAAGCAAACTCTTGTGGAAAGCTGTTTTCCTGAAAAAAGGGCAGGGGATGCATAAGTAACTTTGGGGGAGAAAGAATACCTTATAGGTTGTGGTCGGTCTTGATTTAGACCAAACACTCTTGTATGTTGCTGGTTTGTTCGTTTCTTAGCATTATTACACAAAAACTAATTGACTGATTATTTCTTTTATAATAGCGGGGGGAGCATTGGACACCTGCAGGGAAGAACTCATTACATTTTGGAGTGGATCCGGATAAAGCAGTGGATCCAGGAGGTCTTGATATACTTAAAGGGCAAAACCACTAATCTTGTACGTGAAATCCTGTCTCCTATTCTTGTATCACTGCATATGTGAAATTACATGTATAACAACTGTTTCCACAGCGGTGTTTTAAAACTAAATATAAAACTGGATGGATGGATAAATGAACAGATGAATGAATGGATGAACAAATTAATGAATGGATGATTGACAGATGTACTGATCAATGGATGGATGATGGGAAGATGAAAAAGAATGGATAGATGACTGGATGGAGGGATGGATAGAATAATCGATGATGGAATGGATGGGTGGATGAATGAATGAATGAATGAATTTATGGATGGATGATAGATGGATGGATGATGGATAGATAAACAGATTGATGGATGGATGAACAGATGGATGTATGATAAATGGATGGATGATGGATAGATAAACAGATTGATGGATGGGTGAACTGATGGGTGGATAAATGGATTGATAAATGGATGGAAGGCCATTATATAAAGCAATTTGAGCCTTTACTTCCTGATTCTGGAGAATGAGAGTTTCATTTTTTTCATTTTTGTGTTTCTAGCTGCTCACTAGAATCTAGATGCTCTCTTGTAGAAGGAACCTACCACCTATGTCTCCTGCTGCAGATGAATTGATAATGTGACAGTCATGGATTTTTAATATTTGTCTGTCTTTCATAGTCTGCATAGGTTCGAATCTGAAGCTGTTAAAACGTATAAAAGAGCCTTTTGTTCATAATCAGACCGGTTTTAGCTGAACGTGTCCGCGCGCTCCTAAATCCGGAGCTCGTGTGCGTAATAGCGCTTCCCCGCTGGATGCTTCCCTCGTAGTCGACAACCCATTAAGGGTATTTGGGAGGAGGAGGGAGGAGGGAGGACGAAGGGGGGTGGGGGTGGGGGCAGGGCGCGGAGCCAGCGGCACGCACGCTCCATTAGCGGACCCACTGCCGCGCCGCTCCGCCGGTAATTTGCGTAACGAGATTGGATAAAGCCCGGTAAGCGCAATCTCCCCGAGTAACAGCCTCTCTCCTCCGACTTCCCTCCGGATTACCGACCTTGTTTCCGAGCAGCGCAGCAGAGCAGGCGCACGGAGGATGTGTGTGAAGCACACACACACACACACACACACACACACACGCACACACACACAGACACACACACACACACGCAAACACACACACAGACACATGCACACGCTCACTCACACACCGCTTTATTCCGCTCTCCACAGTTCCGTTTTCCGCCGATACCTAAGCGCCATCACGTGGGCGGGAATGGAACCCAATGATGTCATCAAGTATACTAATCAGGTCAAAGTGTTAATTAAAAAATCTGGCAATATTAGAAAAATAAGAATCATGTTTTTTGTCATCCTCTCCTCGATGTGTGACACAAATCTACAGCAGACAAAAACATAATTAAACATGGACTAAAGGAAGCGAGGAGTCAGCCCATGTGTGTGTTCTGGTTTCCCTTCAGGCAGTGACATATCCTGATTCTGAAGGAGAGTAATTGTTTTCTCAAGCACTTTATTCTGGCATCAACGTGTGTGAAGTTCTTGTGCTTGGCAGAACTTCATACAGCCTGCAGAGTCTTCATCAGTCCCACACCCTGCCGGCAGAACTTTATGTTTCCAAATGCAGCTTGTGGTGTGAACTTTGGACAACATGTCCTCTCTGGGTTGCTTAGATTACCATCTGCAACATCTTTCGTATTGGTATGAGGGAGATTCCTGATTAAAAAGGTAAGTTTGTTGATTTAATCCAGAATCTGATGTGGTTTTTTATATAGATTTGTGCAGGTGAAAGGGTTAAAACTGGGTTTTTCTTCAGTTACCACAGTTTGGACAAAAATACCAATAGCATTTTTCACAATTATATAGTAACCGTTTGATTTACATTATTGTTTCTAATATTTCGCTGCCTTATTTGAGCAAATGGAAACTTGCAGCTCGGAAGCGTACCCCAACTGTCCATGATGGTCCGTAAATTAACATCCATCCATTTTCTTCTGCTTACACACGTTGGCATTAGGATAAAAAAGGCTGTTCCAGACATACCCTTCCCCAGCAACACTCTCCAGCTCATCCTGGGAGATCCCGTAGCATTCCCAGTTCATAATCTGTAGTTAGTTCCGGGTCTACCCCGGGCCCTCCTCCCAGTCGGAAGTACCTGGAAAAACTCCAAGGGGAGGCATCCTAATCCGAACCAGTATACTTTTTGTTTAATATTTGTAATTTATGTGGGGTGGAAGTTACCAAAATTAAATAATAATATTAGAGGCAATGAAAATGTATATTTTTTTAATTTCACTTCATCTTTACATGTTTTTATTTATCTCCTTTTTGTTACTTCCAGCCCTCATAGTAAATTCTCTTTTTGAGGATATATTGTAAAACGTATAGAGCTTCGCACATCACAGAAAAAAAGATTCGAAACAATCTTGTTATTCTGTGTATTTATTGATAATAAGACCACTGATGGTGACTTCGTCAACAGAAGACAGCAGGTTGCAAATCCTTGTGAGTGTCTGGCGACCCCTTGTGTAAGCAGGATGGTATTACAATTTAGTATTTACACGTCATTTTCAGCTTATGAAAGGAAATTTAAGTGTCTGTGTTGAAAAAAACATACATTCACAGGATCATTTTACAGATTCAAAAGCTAGAGGTTTTAAAAAGCCACAACTAAATTATAATCAAAAATTACTTATTAAGGAAAACTTAACACTCACACATGCAATCTGTCACACAAGGGAAATACAATAAGGTTAAAGAAATAAGAGGAGGAAAAATCCCAGGCACTCACACAAACTGCAAGAGGGATACAAACTAAATGTCAACCAAACCATATTAAATATACAGTTAAACTGAAACAGCTACATTTTATGCGTTACTCTCAATAAAACATTGGCCACAATTATTTTCTATGTGCAATTTTCCTATTAACTATCAAACAAATACAGATTAGCAGCACTAAGTGCCGAATCAAAACTGTGACACGACAATTATACTGATTAGCATATTACCATGAGAAACATTACGTCATATAAATTACATTTCCAGTAAATATCTACAGATTATGATGATGCAGATGGCGTTTTGATGCGCTATATAATTACTGTAAATACTAGATGAAGCCTGCAAAATGTCTCATGTAAACTTCCTCCACTGTTACACACAGTTGGCATTTTATTCCACCAGAGGAAAAACATTCTTGGCCCCTCTTGGTAGGACCTGGACAGGATGATAATCAAAGATTTGCTGATGACCTCTGGTGGTTGAAACGCCTGGCAGCACCCAGAATCCTGGTTTAGTTGAACCTGGAACTTCAGCCAGCCTCACATGCACATCAAGGTAAAAAACTTTAACCAAGCGAGGCCAGCCAAAACAAGATTTTAAGTTGGCGTTAAGTTGATCACTATCGCCACTATGTTCATTACTTTAGTATATGAAGTACCGGCAAATTCATATTCAACACTTTTCCCATAAAACCCTTTAATGTCCTCGCCAAGAATGTTTTGAACTTTTTTTTTTTTTTTGGTGCATATTTTAGTTCTTTGGGGCATTTATTCATTTAATATCTAATATATTCTAAATTCACGTAAAATTACAAATTGTTTGGCCAAGCATGTTTTTAAAGAAAAAAAAAAAATCAAGACGCATGAAATGTCGCGCTCCACCTTTTGGTGAAGCATATTTTTTAGAAAACTATTCAACCCTTTTCTATTGGGCTCCATCCTCGGCCCCTTGCTCTTTATCATATACATGCTGCCACTGGATCCTATTAAGAACAGGTCCCGTCAAGTAGACACATTTTCCAATAAGGAATAGTGTGCGGAACCAAACAGCTGAGCAGGACATTAAAGGGTTTTAAAAAAAACATCTTTCCAATGAGAAAGTAGTCTTTGTAACATTTTTGTAACTTTTTAAAACTGACGATCTGTGCGATCATTGAAGCAGAGATCAGTCTCTCAACCTCACGGATCATACAGCTACTTCTGCCGGTGCTCGTCTGGACACAATGAAAGCCTTGAGTCTGAAATTGTGCTCTATTTTCCCCTCTTCTGTAAGTTATTGCATGTGACCACCCCAAAAAAGAACAGCAAGTTTTTGCCATCAGCTCAATTTGTGGGTAACACTTTTGCCAAAGACAATACAACTAGATCACTTCGGAATTTCAAACTGCCAATTTTACAGTGTAGTCAACTAATGTTGATGATGATCTCTGTAATGAGATAAAGAACCACATAGTATCGGTGTTGGATAGCCATTTTTTTTTAACATCCTCTGTCAGAATACAAACAATCTAGTTGATGGTGCAGCTTTAAACCTGTTGTTTCATTCATGACCAAGACGACCTGCTTGCTAATCGACAGTTAGCAACAACTTCCCACTTCAGCCTGCAGTGTTAGAGATTTGTGTGTATAGTGTAACAGATTTGTTCCAAAAACATATCCTATGTGTTTGTTTTGCGTGATGAAAAGGGTTCTTTCTTTAGTAGGGGGAATCTGACAGTAAACATTCCTATTTCGAATCCATGTTGTTTTGGATTTATAACAGTAGACTTAAAGTGTAGTGTTTTCATTTTTCTTATAGTGGACCGTATCTCTGCCAGTCAAGCTGAAGACCGGGGTTCAATTCGCTGACAGGAAGCCATTTTTGTTGGAGCCAAAATGTGGATTTCTTTTGTTTAATTTGCTTCGGCTGCACACTTTTTTCTGGTCACTGTCATGTTAGTTGGATCAGGTGTTTAGTTTTCATATCATTCACTTGTTCATCTGTATGGCAGGACTGAGAGAAAGAGAAAGAGTAGCGCTCCAGTGCTTTCTTTTGACATAATCTAGGAACAAATATGAATGAAAAATTTCCCAAACCATACTGAAGTCCCGCTTTTTTCTTAAAAAATGACTAACAATCGTGGTACAAACATAATCCTTGAATAACATGATGGTACAGAAAACATTGGAGCCCTATTCGCCAAATCCTAAAAGTCTGAAAACCAAAACCAATGCCCGAAATAAAGTCCTGGCAGGGACCAAAAAGGAGTATGTGCAGCTTAAATAAATTATAAGTAACACATTTTTGCTCCTACAAAAAGTGAATTATAAATGCATTATGTAATGTATCTCATAATCTGCTATCTAAGTGAATATCAAGCCTTGTCCACAGTAGAAATCCTCTCACCCCGTTCTCTTCTTTTATCATTTTCCATCGTTTTCATATAAAACTCAAATATCATCCTCGGTGCAAATGATCAGTTCACAAAATATCACAACCATAGGAATATACAATGGCGAGCTGTTGCAGAGTCAAATGCAAAACTAAGCCTATCGACTAAATTATTACTTTCAAGCTTTAGCAATGGGATTCTGTACGATGTAGTGCTGTGGTCGTCCGATAAAGCATGCTGTAACCAAATGGGGAGCCAAGTTACGCCCCAGTTTCCTTCCTGTGACCAACTCCGACAACTCTGGTTAACCAGGTTGGTGTAGGCTCTAATACTGATCTGAGTCATGTGCTAATTAGGGACTTGTACATCAAGCAGCAGTGACGTATGGACAGAACGTTTTGATGCGACAGGGGTGAGTCGAGGAATGGTGCTTTACAATAAGATACAGGAGGGTATTACTTTAAGATCACAGGCAGAGACACGGAGGGAGGTCAATTCCGGTACAGATATGCAGAAATTGTTTTGTGAATTTACTCCTGTCGTCTGTCAAGGCTCTTTATATTTCCTTCTCTTCATCTCCCTGAAAAGAGAAAAACACAATGAAAGAAGGCTTAATTCTTCAGAGTGTATGCGGTGAAGCATGCAGGACGACTTCCTCTTTGCACGCTTCAGGCTGTGGTTCATTTCCTGCACCATCCTGTCAATCAAAGCTCTCATGCAGATACATTCTTAATCTCCTGCTGGTTGTTATTTTAAATATGGTTTTCTCTAAGCACCAAGTTCATTTTCACGGCCTGCTGAGTTTTTGCAGATTCACCGACATCATCGCTTCATCAACCAAACCAAAAATTAGTCTCAGCAGAGCCATCAACCTCCACCGCCAACACCAGTCTCCATTGGGAAATTTGACGTCATGCTGCTGAGGGTGGATATTCTTCAACCATAAATTATGCTTCAATTGTCTTAATGTGACTTAATGTCACATATCATCTTCTGCAATAAATAATTATCTTTATATCACTAACACAAAAAACTAATCTTTACTGACTTGCCTATTCTGAATGATCACTGTGGTGTGACCATGTATTTATTTGAGCTTTTTAGATTGTTTTTGCAGTGTTTTACTCCTTTATTGATATTTGTTTTCATTGTATCTCCAAGATAACCTGTGACTTGAAAGGTTACCATAAACAAAAAGTATTATTATTATTATTATTATTATTATTATTATTTAGTAATATTTATTTAGTTTCTCCTGATTGTAATAATACCGAAATACTGTTTGCTACATTATTTCTTAAAGCAAACTTTGATATAATTTTGTCATGTTTTTATTTTCAAAGGATGTTACCCTAAAATTCTGTTTGTGTGTTTTTATTTTTAATACGACTCACCTGCCACATCACATCAGCTAGACCATCTCATACTGATTGGCTGTAATGATCCTGGAGAGACAGCAGGCCAGCAACATGCCAATCAGCTGAAAGACAGAAATGACCTTTGTTTGATTGTATGTTTGGGGTTCAAAAATAGTTGTTTTTCAGCTCCTTCCTCGCTCTAGCATTGTTAAATGGATGAGGATGAGAGGAACAACAAGAACAAAAATTTTTACAGTCAAAATCAACAAATGCAAAAATGGAACGGGAGGTTTCGGAAATTTAAACATATTATGTGTGTCAAGCAATGGACCTTTTTCATGTTGACATCCCATTTCATGAAATATCACAGTAAGAACATCCAAAATATCAGAGCACTATAACTATTAACCCTCTTATTCTACCTGAGCTTTTCTTATGCATTTCCTTCCACAAAAAAGGCACATTAAACTATATATCGATTTGCTACTGATTGATGTTTAATAGATTTTCCAGTTAATCTAAAAGCATCAAATACTACCACAAATATTACCACCACCTTTTATTTGCATGCTACCACCTGCAAAACATTTTTTTTTTCCATTCTTACCTGTGAGAAAGCGATCCCAAATGTCACTCCTGCGATAATGGCCATGTTGGTTTCCATGAACGAGGTGACCAGCTCATAACAACCCTGAAACACAGGCGGCAGATTAGTACGCGGACGGTACAGGAACTAGTTATATATGCAAATTAGGGGTAAAATGGGAATCTGGGAAAGGATCAGAGGAAGTTGTTAATGTATGGAATAGGGAGAAAATGTGTATGAGGACTTGTGTTTGTATGTAAATGAAATCCCCTTCTGTCCTAATTAATATTTGTAAACCGAATAAAACACCAAGCGTAACTCACTGACCTGATGGTACACCTTGCTCGGGGCTACAGTTGCATTGCGGAGGTCTTCTGGGTTGCAGTCAGATGAGTTAAAGCAGCAGCTGGAAGGAATGCCATTGGAGGGGTAATACACACTACCCAACCAGCTGGTGTAGTTGTAAACTCCACAGCAGCGCAGCTAAACACACATAGAGGGAAAGATACGGAAAAGTACAACGTTATGACAACAAAGGGTTTTTAGTGTTTTAGATTTTATAAAACGAAGACTAAGAAATGACTACCTTCCCTACTTTATCTGTTGCATTCAGTATGTGTTAGTTCTTACTGAAGGTTAGCATTTTTAAAACCTTGTTTTATTTTGTCGGAATAACGATTTAATAATTTCCCAAGAGACCTGACTATGGCTTATTTATTATCATACATTAATTGAGTAGATAGTAATTAGTATATTCTGTATTTCTCAGCTGCGTTTTAATACACATTTGAGGCACTTGGGTGTATTAATGTGATGTAAAAATTACTATAGATACTAGTAGAAGGTTTCCAGGGTCAAAGAATAAGCTTTTTTTTAAACTAAATTTGACAAGAGGCAGATCTGAGTAATGCAAGGTCATCAATGTGACATCACTATAGTATGTGCTATGCCCCAGGTGAAAAGATACAGCAGTGGATGATCTGCTCAGTGATACAAAATATAATGCAGGTGATGTGCACACTCACATGTAAGTTTTCTTGGAGAGGCCTGAATGCTGAAGGAAATGGCCAAAAGGGCCCTAAGGCGGAACAAGTGTTGTGCAACAATGCAAAAACATTGTTGTGTCATCATTATGGTTCACTGGAATTGAAAGATTACTAGAGTTACGCAGTCTGTTCTTTTAAAATGTTCAAGTCTCGTGTATTGTTTCATGTTTATCATCTAAATAATGTTTTTATCAGCCTGATTTAGTTTCTTTTAATAGTTGATTATATACCTCGAACAGAAATCTTTATCAGTTTCAGATTTTGTTTTGACATAGCCTGGAAACTATTATCTGAGACTGAAATCTAGTAACTCTCCTAAAGTCGCACCAGACTGAATTCTTATTCTGTTCAATATTATCATGTTTAATGGTTAGAACAAAATTGATTGAGATATTAAGTTGAGTGGTTGTGAGAAAATGAAACATGATGTGCATTGTGGTGTTATTGTACCCATTTGCAAACTAAATGGAAGCAGCTACTGAGTGAAGTGTGACACCCGATGGCAAATTTGGTTTACATTTAAGGTTAGGTGATTAACCGACTTTTCTTTTTAGTTTAAATTGCTTCACATGGGTCCAAATCTAGTGGGAATAACTCTACATAAACGACAGTGTCCATGTGTCATGGTATCCCTCGCTCCAGGGGTTCTTCTCTCTGCTCCCCTCTAGCCTTCCCTGGTTTGTATGTGAGTGGGTGAGGTTGATGCTGGTGGCACAGGCTGGCAGTCTCATACCTGTCACACACCTACAATCAAGATCTGAAGGATTTAGCTCGATGGGTCTGCTGGGAGTAAGGGTTAAACAGAAGCCTTTATATTCCACATTAAATAACGTTCAACATGCCGATGTTTTGTATAATTTTTTTTACAGCAAAACATCACCTCTATGATCTGTCAGTTATTTCTTCAGTTTAACATACTATCTTAGTAAATCAAACCCAAAAAGATCTAGGGTAATTGATGACGTCGGCAGTGATCGCAGGATCCAAGGGTTTACCACAGTCTCAACCTCCACTCTTTGCCAGATTGCTCAGCCATCTTCAGTAGTAGTAGTAAAATCATATTAAACCAGACAACCATGCTCTACTTCTAGATACACCAGCACTGTTATTCACGAAAACCAGCCTTGCCTCTAACCTGCAGCAGCATCTCCACCCACATCCTCCTGCATTACTCATAACAAAACCCCGTTAATGCTTCTCCTGAGTTAGCGTCTCGCTTTTGGGTCCTGCCGACACCTTAAGATAATGTTCCAATAGGATAATGAAGGAATATGTCAGTCTGAATAACGGTAAAGATCAGCGATGCCTTTTGGACAACAATGCAGCATCAGGGATAACTGAAATATTTGATAATTTCAATGAAAATATATTTAAAAAAGCAAACCATTAGCGATCAATGTTTGGTGATTTTGTGTGATGGGGACTAACCTTGTGCTGCAAGTTATCCACAGCACGACTCGCCTCATCCTCAGCATTGTAGTTCAAAACAGCGTCAGTGTACGTCCTGTGAAAGGTCCCCTTTATCTGTAGCACGCAAACAAATTCGCACATAATACAGAAACATTAAAGGCCAAAAATCAGTCAACGCAGCTAGATAGTAAAGTTGTTAAATGGTCCTGACCTCATGACGAAAAACAAATCCAGAGATCCCGGCTACTAATTCGGCGAGGAAGACGAGAGACAGGAACATGGCATACTACGGATTGAGAGGAAGGAGGAAGGGGATTTGCATATTTTTCATAAAAACAGTCAGCTTTAGATGTGTATCATCATATCTCCAACACCCACACAGCTTCACTTGACCACCATTAACAGAACAAAGTGGCCTGCAGCATCTATGGTCTTCAGTTTACTCTCCGCAGGACAGAGGTCAACCTTTATTGCCCTTATCATGTGACCTAAAGCAAATTAATCAGCATCCAGGCACACACACACACGACCGTTCCTCACGCAGTGTCTCACCAGCTTCAGCATCCATGGGCTTCCTCTGCAGGTGGCGAAGCATCCAAACAGGCCAAACACAATGATGACAGTGCCGGTGCCAATGAGGACATACGGGGCGTTGGTGGAGTTGTCGGCTATCAGAGATATGTACGGGCCCAGCATCAGCTTCCCCCATACTCCTACTGCCAGCAGGATGGCTCCTGTTATCTGGAGGGTGGAGGTTGGAGAAAAGGATGTAACGCAGAGAACACAGGGAAAACAATGAAAGCAGAGAACAGACCTTTATCATTGCGCTTCTGTAATTTTTTACAAATGCTGCGTTTCAGCTGCGTGACGGGGAGGGGGAGGAGGAAAATGGAGATCAAGGTGGAACACGAAAGGAGAGCAATTAGAGTAAGGAGGAGACGAAAGACGGAAGACACGCATTTATCTGGAGTGTAGGATAGTGATCACCTGCTTTATGAATATGCCTGCACACACACACACACACACACACACTCACGCACACTAACACGCACACATAGAGAGAAAAAAAGACTGAAAGAGAATGGGGGATGTGTCAAAGAAGCTCTTTGATCCGAGGCGAGACGCCTCTTCCTGTTGCGTCTTTCTTAGCATTTCAATTGAAGGCCGCGGATAAAAGAGCATGTTGTACGAGGCAGCTGAAGTGGCATGTGTCTCAGCTGGATATGCCTTCCCAGGATTGGAAGGGGAGCGGGGTACCGGCTGCTGATGCTCTGACTCTAATAGCGACCGACTCATCATGCTACACTTCTTCCTTTCAGCAGCAAGCTGCTCGCCACCCTGCTGCCAGGCCCTCTGGTCAGACGAGTGTGTCCAAAAGTGTCCCCCAGAAACACAGAAAACTGGTGGGAAGCTTTTCTCTTTTTTGAATAAATGTTCCAACCCAACAATTCAACATTGTTCCAAGGCCTGATGTCAAATTGCATAAAAATGCATTCAACATAACATAAATGTCTTTATGCACACATTTGGCTGCCATGTTTCCTCTTTGACCATAACCTTAACCAATCTCTGCCGGTCGTGACCGTGAAATCAACATTTACACTTGGAAGGGTGTGCACACAACGACCGGGCAAAGGTTCCCCAGTGGCCTACATTTGACTTCAGATTAAACAAAGCTATGAGGAGTCCCTTTACATCTGAACAGACAATGAGATGAGTTTGCTACTGGTTGAAATGACATCATCGTGACAAACATCGTTACAGTGAGAGAAACCATGCACAATGGAGGGCTGCTCCTGAACAAGTCAAGAGTACTACGAACTTAAAGATTACTTTAATAATCGGTCAATTGCATTTTCAATAAAATGTCAAATAGTAAAAGACTAAACGGTACGATTTCCCAAAGTGCAAAATGACAACGTGAACATGTTATTCGCTTAGAGGACAAAGAAATAACTGAATATTTACATTTAAGATTGTGAACAGACTATTTTTCTGAATTAAAACAACTTAAATCAGAACTGTGTTTAGTTTCACATGATACTGATAATATTAAAAATAGCACTACTTTATTTATATGGTACTTTTCATGGTATGATATAGGCCTACCCTTATTTAAACAAAAAGAAAGCAACACTCCAGATATAAATAAAACACAGTCTTTGTGGTTGATGTACTGCACTTGTTTATTTGACTTTTATTTTACAAGGGAAGTCTCAGGGAAGTCAGGAGCAATGACTCATCTGGTGGAATGTGTTTTTTTTCTTACTTTGCACACTGAATTAGGAGGTAGCTTGGTTCAGCTAAGTGTATATAGTGGTTTTTGGTTTTTCTATCTTCATTTTTGGGGGGGAATTGAAACGCTAGCCTTGTTGACCTTGGCAAACGCTATCGCTGGTTGGGTCATATTTCATATGACTGTAAGAGTGAAATTATTGTTGAGTTATTGTCACTTATCAGGCATGAATCAATTGGAGATATAGGTTGCTGCCTCAGATCCTCCATGTTTAGGCGATAACTCGAAAAACTATTTCATGGATCATTTTCAAAATTTTTACCCACATACATCTTAGTTTGAGGAAGAAGTGGAATGGTTTTGGGGAAGGTCAGTTGTATATTTCCGACATCAGGGGGAGCTTTATTGTCAAAATTTATTGTCAAACTTTTTAAGCTCATAATTTCTCAACCGCTGGTTCGATTTAGTCCAAACTTGGTGCATAATAATGGACTCGTGGATATCTATCTTTTAGATTTTACTTTAATAGTTTATATTTTACTCACTAGGGAGAGCTTTTCTACGATTTCCTCATCTCGGATTTCTCAAATTTTGTTTTATCTACTTCCTCCCACATGCTGCCCTTGACTTTGCCAACCTCAGCAGAAATAAAAGAATTCTATAGCACCATCTAGTGGACAGCAAACGTATTTGTTTTTGATCAAGTACCAAAAAGATCAATTCATATTTGTAATTTATATATTATGATATCTTCGCATTTGAGCGTATGTACTATCTTACCACGCAAAATATTGCAATATTATGCATCTAAATGTCATTTATGAAAACTGAGTGACAATGTACCACCGTTTCTATGGACAGCAGTGGAATGTCTGGCTCTAAAGAGCTACCGTTGCATACAAATAAAGCATCATCTCGCTAAAGTGTACATTTTAAAGCCAACTGGGAAATCAAGTCCAAGAAGCAAGGGCAATTCACTTCCTGTCTGCTGCTGAATCCTAAACAGCGGAAGACCTCCTTGGAGCCCCCACCCCCTCTGCATGTTCTGTTAGAAATTCAATGCAAGGTTGGCCTCCCGAGTTTAAAATGGATCACCCACTCTTCCCTCCTCCTCCTCCTCCTCCCTCGGCTTAATAGAGAAACAGAAGGTGAGATGACAAAATATGCTGGCGAGGGCACCGCACAGACTCCACCACCTGCTCTGCATTTAAGCGTTCGGTGTGCGCGCTCGTAAATTATGGCGACAAACCTATTGACACTTAAGATGTTATTAACTACGACAAGCTGATGACAGAGACGTTGAGACTGCTCCCTCGCTTCAAACTGCGCCAGTGAATCTCTCCTCGTTTAAACATCAGAGTTGGAGAGAGCTGTGAGAAACCCGACGCTGTAGTTCTAAGGATCGCTGAAGAGATGGGCTGCTCCTGACTAAATATAAAAGTTTGTGGCCATGGCACCGACACGTGTCTGCAGAACAGGGAGATATCCAGCACAGTCTGAACCGATAGGTCTAATATCAATTCTGTGCTTCCATCGTGAGTCTCTTCAGTAGTCTCTAAAGGGTTAGTAGGTTCTGTTTAAGGCCAGGCAGCAGTAATTAAGCTATAAATGGACAAGAAAGGATAGTATCACCTGTGTCTCAGATGAAAGGGTGTCAGAATGAATGATCCGAGATTTTGTTGTAAAGTGCTTTGAGGGTTGGTCGGACGAGAAAGGCATGAGAGTACAGTCAATTTTGATTTTAACTACAATTGCCTCATCCTCCAGATTGTAATGGATACAAAGAACGTCCTCTTCTGTACCTAAACACGTTCCGGATAAACAAGGACAGACAATCTGTCCAGTAAATAATGTCACAATCTATTAAATCACAATCCTGATATAAAGCCCAACTAGAATTAGGCAATGAATATGTACGTTTTTAACCATTAAAACACAAGACCGCGTTAAACATACGTCTTTTGGTGGAAGGAGCCTCTCACTCAAAAACAAGCTGTGTTAAGTAATTAGTTCAACCATTTTTTTTTTTTACACAACTCTGCTCTTGTGCAACACCGTGAGACACAACTTTCTTGACAGTTTTCATCCTTGGTCAGTTCCTATGGAGAGGCTTATGTACAGACTCAACAGACTGTTAGACATCAGACTGTTTTTTATATGTGCGCGCTGATGATCACACAATCATTAACAAACAAACCTTTGGATTCAGTTCTCAGCGGTTATCACACAGAATTTGGTTTAACATTAGGAAAGACCAGGATAGAGTATATATATGCAGCCCCTGAGACAATAGATAATTTCTATAATAAACAGGCATTACAGATACTACAAATCCCAGGATGCATCTTTGCTAAGCGACTCTAATTAATCTGTTTGTTTTATTTTCCTGAACTCTCGGTTTGGTCTGAATTCCACAAGATGTATCCGGATGCAATTCTTTAAGTCTTTTTTCTCCAATAAATATTGATCCTGTTTGTCCCTCAACTCAGACTTTGCCCTAAGTTGAGGGAGCAAAGTCTAAGTCCCAAACACACACACAGCTTTACAATGAAAACATCTATCCTAGTAATCTATTCTAGTAATTAGTTTTGTTTAAGGCTGTCCCCCACAATCAAACCCCATTCACCGGTCCACCAGCAGTCCACTTCAACACGTGGACCTACAACACTATTATATTGTAATAATACATAAATAAGCACATTTTATGACTCATACAATGGCAAAACTATGACCCACATTGTTCTGTCTGGGCCTGGCTTCAAATGACAGCGGCATCTAGGATTTGTGTTAATATTATACTGGATCCATACCTTCTTACAGATAAGCCTCAAAATGTAATCAGCCTCCACCCTCTCCAGGGTCCATCTTTTTACAAGTAGTCATTGAAATCTGTTGAACACTTTTCCAGTAAAACATGTGCTGGGATAACATATCCTCCTCTAACTCAATAATAACATGGATAAGAAAAATGGGTCACCATTCGATTTATAGTAATTGTCAGAGAGAGTTGTCATATATTGTTTCATTTGAAACTCCGTCACTCATAGCAACTTCAATGTGATGCAGATAAAATTAACATTTGTCAGTCCTTGTGATGATCAGCAGAAGTCACGACCATTAGGGAACTTCACTAGCTGCAAAATAAATGTCAGCTGGTTTATTCTGAGACATTTGACACTGACTAAGTGTGAACAGCAGCAGAGAGTTTGCAATAATTGAATGAACCATCATGATAGCATGGCACCAACACAAATAAATCCTCCCTTCCTTTGAGTCCTGACCTACACCAATTTAGCGATACTTGTGTTGTTGAAGAATTTTCCTGATATCCTTCGGAAAAAAGAATACACACAGAAATAAGACCGAAACTGTCGTCGCCATCAGTAAGGAGATATTCTGAAAAGCCCCAAAATCCCCTGTGTTGTACAAGCAATCCCCCTGATTGAACTCCTCAAATTAAATGTGAAGTTATGTCTGAAAAAGTGTTTTTTGTAACAACCCCCAACCTCTAGTGGGTAAAAAATTAAGATATATACAAAATAGATCTCCTTGATAAGATTCATATGCACCAAATCTTTACTGAATCGGACCAATGGATGAGAAATTATTGCCCCCAAAAATTTGGGGATAAAGCTCTCCCTAGTGTCGGAAACATACAACTTAAATACATACAGAAAAAAACAAATAAAATCATAAAAGCAGCATACATTCATTTAGATCTCAAACTCGTGGTGCCAACCACATCTGCTGAACTACCCAGTAGGCTAAGATCACTGCATCAAAGATTCAGCTTTTTATTGTAATTAAAATGAGGGAGTAACCGCTGTATAACCCATAAAAATCTACGGTGACTTTAAAATGCAAACAATCTGTACAGGCATTCTATAAAAGTGGGGCATAAGCCCCCGTGATCTGGTTTCTAGTGACGCCCCTGCCTCAGTTTCAGGCGAAAATAAACAGGTGCTCCTAGAAATGAATGTCTTTACTGGGGTGAATCCTTTCAGGATGAAATGTCCCTTTAAGAATCCACAGCCCCAGGATTCAGAATGTCCCGATTGCGGTCAGCAAATGGACTCTAAATGGGCCTGATGGAGCGGAGGCGGAGGAGTTAAATGGTTGCTGTGATGTTAACATCCTTCATCGCGCTAACTGACAACAACCATGATGCTATGCGCTCCGTTCTCACGCCTCTGGCGACCAGCACACAGAATACATCCCATAATAACACTTCGAATCATAAGTAACGGTTCAATCGACATCCTAAAACGCTATGTGCGCTGATGTGAGGAGAATAAGCGTCGACTGATTTGGAGTGAAAGCAGTCAAACAACAGCCTGATTCCGTCGATGATGCTGCCACAGTCCACCCTTCATCACGCACGACACAAACACAGCCTCGGATTATGGTCGACCCCGCGCACATTCTCTGCAGTGCTGGATCTTCCAAACGTGAAACAGAAACCTTACGTACCCAAAACACGAAGGAGTAAACGATGAGGAGCGTTTTAAGGCAGGTGATGACCGGTTTAGTCTCCATCGTGGATCAGAGCCACCGCGGGTAGAACCGGAGAGGAGAGCGGTCTGTGGGAACTGTCGCGTTGCAACCACGCGCTGATGCAGCCGCACAGCGTCAACGGAGCCACGCAGCAAACACCCCACTGTTCCCACCGTGGTGTGTGTGTGTGTTTGTTTCAAACAGAAAATATAGTCTCTATCCACTTATACATTAAGAAAACACGTCAAATAGTATCTATCATATATCTATCTATCTATCTGTCTATCATATATCATATATCATATATCTATCTATCTATCTATCTATCTATCTATCTATCATATATCATATATCTATCTATCTATCTATGTATCTATCTATCCATCATATATCTACCTATCTATCTATCTATCATATATCTATCTATCTATCATATATCTATCTATCTATCATATATCTATCTACCTATCTATCTATCTATCTATCTATCTATCATATATCTATCTATCTATCTATCTATCTATCATATATCTATCATATATCCATCTATCTATCTATCTATCTATCATATATCTATCTATCTATAGTTAATTACTGTCAGTTTAAATGTGATGAATATGAATAATGCTCTAATGGTAATGACTTTCTTGTATCATAATGGTATTTTTCGGTTCATTTGATCAGAAACGTATATTTTCACAGTAAAACTCTGTGTTTTCCAGATATTTAATAATTGGTATAATATTTACGGAAAAAGCTTTAGTCAGAATTTTACCATAAAAGGTAAAGCATTATAGTAAATAGCCATGGAAAACCAGGTATACTGCAAAGCTGTGTCCAGTTTACGAGGAGATACAAAATAGTAAGTAAGAATAATAAAAAAAGTGAATTCATGACAATAAATGTCATAAACACTTTTGTATATTACCTTCAAATCAACATTATTTCATTAATATATACCGTACCATAGTTTTACACAGTTTAAAAAGAGATACAGACACTAACAGGGTTCAGAACTCTATGCTCTCTTTGGGTAACATTATCCTGCATAATAATTATACAGATGATATATAAGTCATTTGTATAATTACAATAAATGACATAATTATATGTCAATGAAACCAGGTGAAATGATCAGTTCAGGACATAAAAACCAGGATGACCTGCAATTATCTGTCGCTGGATTGAGAAAAAATTGAAGTCATTGTTCTGGGCAGAAATCCACCAATTATGATATTAATGATTCTGGAGGTATTACCTAGGCGTCCACCACCACTGTGAGGAATCTGGGAGTTCTAATAATTACTACCAATGGCAGTATGTCTATAATTATAGCTGCTGCTATTGTTGTTGCTGTATATGTCTCCACTATCTCTGTCTAACCTTCTCCCCCACTCAACCCATCTGGTCAAAACCGGCGGACCCTATCTTACCAGGTGTTTTATGGAGGGATCCCTATGTCCTATATATCCCTTTTTGTTTTTAGCTTGAGCCACATTACGTTCAATGATAACAAAAAAAAGAGCGTATATAAGAATAATTCAAATGATAAATGCTGGTGATTCTTAGATTTTTGTTTTATTACAACAAAATACATTTTTTATGGGTTAGCTTAGAACATACTGAGATGTTTTAGATTTTGGGCATGAACCAGGCTCTATTAAGCAATTGTAGAAAAATATTTAACCTTTGTAATAGCGGAGCATTACAATGAAGTGCAATGTTTCTCAATATTAGCTATAGTGTTATGTTAACTTTAGTAAAAACGTTTGTGAATTCCTTAATCGACAGTCACCGTTTAGTAAATGAACACCAGCATATACTATAGAAGGACGCCGATAAACATTAAAAGTAATAACCAGGTATAGATATTTCAAGTGTTTCATTTGATGCCCCAAAACACGGAAGAGGATTACAGGGCCACGTACAGCTAAGTACATTTTTTAGGGGGAATTCTGAGTTTATCTTGGAATTCTAACTTTACCCTCAGTATTATGACTTAAAACTCAGACTTTACTCACGTAATTCCAAGTTTAATAATCTTAGAATTTAGATTTAATCTCATAATTCTGAAATTATTCTCAGAATTATGACTTTAATCTAAGAATAATGAGTTTAAAATCAGAATTCTGAGACCAAAGTCATGATTCTGGGAGTAAAGTCAGAATTATGACTATGAGTTTCAGAATTCTGATTTTAAACCCAGAATTCTGACTTTAATCTGAGAATTTTGACTTCCCAGAATTCTGTCTTTTATCTCGGAGTTCTCTCTTCCGCGCTAAAGAGATGCTTTACATAGAAAAATATTTATTTTAAACGTGACAGGGACAAAAATATGACATGAGAGCATCACATAAAATCTTTAGAAAAAATTACAGCTGGAACCAGCGTGTGTGTTTAGCCAATGATGTGTGTGATTTTAGGCTGCAGTGAAGCAGTCTAAACAAATTATACACACTGCACTGATGTTCCTTTTAGTTAATTTCCTGTATGGATTTTGTTGATGGTGTCACAGCCTGTCAGCAGCGTTCTTCCTTCACTGATAGCAGTCGCTTCATTGACATTCATGGGGAATAGTAAAGGGGGAACGGTGTGTTCAGAATCTAGAAGTATAGGCTACAGCTGGTTAATGTAAATATGTTTAATAAAAATGTTATGTTTTCCAAATACACACAAGCAAATAAGCAAGTTATTCTGTACAATTTCACTTCAAGGCATTCCTGCTACATAACTGCTGCGGGTTTCAGAGACATGGGGCGGAATAAGCACTTTATCATGTTTATTCACAATGTTAAATAAACGAAAAATAATGTGCAATTGTAAATCCCAAGCCGACTTCAATTCATCTGGTGACCATGAAGTTCACCACGACATTTATATGATTTCTTGTTCATGGTGCTTTAAAGTTGACTGAGTTCATTCCGAATTCGGATTCGTACCAGACCCATCTCCATGACAACTGAGAAAACTCTGCACACTGCCGAGGCTGACAGTGTGATCCCATTGAAAGTTCCACATACAGAGTCGATGAAAGTAATCAATTGGACCTTGAGTTTTACTTAATACTGAATGTTTCAATATTCTCAATAACATGAAATAATTCTGTCAAATGAAATGTGAAGTATCATACAGTTAACCTCATATGATAATGCAGGTATTTAATATATATAGGTATTTCATATTTAATATTGCTGTTACAGCATATTATTACTGGGTTCTTCGGCATTAAGGGAATGGGTATGAATTTCTTGCAGTCTGTGAACGCAAAACTATTCCTGACTGAGTTTAGGGTTATGGTCTTAATTGGTTTCTTAAAAAAACAGGAAACACAATGCAGGAGATTTCAGGAGGAGAATTATGTATTATGTATGCATCCTTGAACAATCAATAGGTCTGGCGGTTTAGCTGGAGTACATTTGCTTGTCTTAACAGAACTTTGAATAAAAAAACAATTATAACCAACAAAAAAATACAATAGAACAATCCGTCACTACGTAACATAAAATATTATGTTTCTTCAAGTGTGTTCAGTCAGTAGTAATGCAGTAAAGCGATTGAACATACAGTTCTTTAATACAAGGGGGCTTCTTGGAAGAATAACACGTCTTAAAGTAAAGCGATGTAAGGAAACAACTTTCTTGTACTTTTCTTTAGTAATTTCTCAAATGAAGTGGACCGGTGATCTTCACATGCGGCACAAGTCATGCACAGAAAGTCTGAGCATAGACAAATATGCAAATGTAATATTGTGTGCCGCATTCCATTAAGTCTTCCTTTCAAGGATCGGGTCCCTCCGGGTCTCAAACCTCAAAACGGGTTCTTTCAAACTGACCCGAACTCGGCCATCCAGTCTTCGTATTTCTCCAGGTCCGCAGCAGAGACAGACTTGGAGATCTTCTTCAGTGTGAGCGTGAAGTCCTCCATGGTCACGGGCATCTGCAGCTCATCTTTGGACAGGGCCCGGATCTGCTCCGGGTTCAGGCCATGGATTCGACGACGCATCGCCATCATGGACGCGTCTCTGATGTGAAGGCAGGTAGAGAGGACAGCAGGTGCGTCAGTGTTTTTCTACTCTTTCGGCCTCCATACTTGTAAACCATAATTATTAATAGATGGATTCAGAGCTGTGATACTAACACGGCCGGCATGAAATAGCTGCCATTCCCTGCATAGCTGTGTCATAAACGCTATGCAGTGTGTGTAAGCTATGCAATGCTGAACAGAAGGCCCGATCAACAGTGGTGTTTATCAAAGATAATTCACCACTTCCGCCAGAGACTTGATCGGCTTGAATGCGAAACATAAAGGGACAAAATACATTCAAGAACACGGACCTGCAGACGTTGGTAATATCTGCTCCAGAGTATCCCTCAATCTTCTCTGCGATGAGGTCCAGGTCCACGTCAGCGGCCACCTCCACCTCCCTCAGGTTGATTTTTAGAAGCTCTACCCGACCCTCGGCTACACACACGTATGAAAAAAATAGCAATAATCATATATTAGGATTAGGACTGTTGTGTGAAATCTTGCTTAGATCACGTCATACTGGACCCTGTCACCTGTGGGCAGAGGGATGTAGATCCGCTTCTCCAGCCGTCGACGCAACGCCTCGTCAATGTCCCAAGGGAAGTTGGTGGCAGCGAGGACCATCACCATTTTAGAGGGGTCATCATTCTCCAGAGCTCCCCCAACACCTGATCACATTACACACACAGAATGAGCATTAAACTGAAGTAGAAACTGTGTTTTATACCACAGAAAAACATTACAGCATCTATATTTTAGAATATATTCCATTCACCATCCATCTGAATTAGGAGTTCTGATTTGACCCGCCGACTGGCTTCATGTTCATCAGAGGTTCCTCTTCTACCACAGATGGAGTCAATCTCATCTATGAAGATGGTTGTAGGAGCATAAAACCGGGCCTAGGAAAAACAAACACATTTTAAGACACTTCTCTGACACAAATCAAAATGTTTAGATCTTGAACTTTGTGTAGTGTCAATAGAGTCACCATTTCAAACAGCAGACGGACAAGCTTTTCTGACTCGCCCCTGTATTTGGAGGTGAGGGTGGAGGAGGACACGTTGAAGAAAGTCGTCCCGCATTCTGTGGCCACAGCTTTGGCTAACATGGTCTTCCCCGTCCCAGGTGGGCCGACCATTAACACACCCTAAGATAAATCAGTGAATGTTGTTAAAACGTGCTGAAACCTACATTATGTTATGTTATGTTACATTATAACCAGCGCTATGAGTCCAATTCTTGTTTTCGAACGTCTCATAGCGTAGTCTCGGTCGTACGGACGTTCTGTCTATCAGGCCTCGTAGTATTCTTGATATCCCGTGACGTTCATTTGTGTTCAACCTCAACTTATTTATCATGGATTAAAGGCGTCATGACAGCGTATGTCAAAAAGGATTAGCAAATGATCATGTACTGCTTTAGCTCTTACCCTACCTAAAAACCTTTGTTTCTCTGTAAACAGAACCGCACACACCCCTATACTTTATGAATATTTCATTTTACTGCACTGACAGTAAAGAGTACAATAAAAGGCACTGTGCTGTTAAAAAGTGATCATGTATTGATCCTCACATGGCCGGCCTGGGGGGAGAAGGCCTCACATGATGAAGACGAACTGAGGCTGATAGAGATGAGAACTCCCTGACTGGTCATTCTGTAACGCCGAGAGGCCGCATGACTCGTCCAACACAGAGAAAGAAGTGAGTGATGCAAACGTACGTAAGCATTGGGTTCATATTCAAGCTCATGAGCAGCCGCCGGCTACCAGGTTCCAATGTAGATAGACAAACTTTAACAACACGGTTTTGCACCAAACAAGATAAAAACCAACCTAGAGTTACGTCATAGAATGTACACCTCCTTGGGTTAATAGTAGTAATCACAAACCCATTCACAATCACTGAATGATGATGATGTCAGCCCAACCTTTGCATAGAAACGTCACAGGAGAAGAGAAGTGTTGGATAAACTGATCACTGACGTATTAATGAGTCTGTCATTAATAATATATGAGCTACTTGTTTGATCTCTTGCACCACAGTCTCCTTTTCCTTTACTGGCTTTTCTGATTTTCAGTGTATAAAAGGGACCTTTTGGACATTTTTCCTCCCTCAGTGAGAATATACACAATTTCAAAGTTTCATCTCTGTAATGATGTTCTATTTATATATATTACACATCTTTCTGTCAATAAAAAAAGGTGTAAGTCGTAGAATTGACCGGCGCCTTTGACCCTAGCCTAGAGGAAATGCTTTTGACGAAGGTGATCAAGTACCATCAAATCCTTAGAGAGCTGGGTTACAGCTACAGGCTACTTGTTTTAATATGAGCTGATTCAAAACCTCAAATGGTTTTCAATGTTGGAGTTAATTGTCAGAGTTGACCTCATTAGCTTTAATCCAAATCTGCACTGACGTTATTACGCTCCACCTACACGAAGAATCAGGATAGTGACAGTAAGGGACAAAGATTGGTCATTTATCTAACAGCCAGTAGTACCTAACGCCAGAAACAATGTTCTCTGAGTGAATAAACTATCTCTTCTCAAAGCTACTGGGATGCAACCGTTAAAGAACTCGGTGCTTAAAGTACTTAAAGAATACGTAGCTGGGACAAGAAATAGTCTTGATGTGATAAGAGAGACAGCCAATAGCACTCTCTTGCTATGAGTTATCCTCAATAATGATATCTTTCCGCCCAACATGAGATTAGTACTATTAAAATTCAACAAATGATAGAATTACTCCAGGTCTGCCTAAGTAAGTTGGGATGCTGCTTTCTTGAACATGAGAACTTGACTGGACTCAAATGGCCTCCACAGTCTACAAATGTCCATCCGGTAGTACCTTTGGGATGTGGTGGAACGGGAGACTTGCATCATTGATTTGCAGCCGACTAATCTTCAGCAACTGCGTGATGCTATCATGTCAATATGGAGCAAAATCCCTGAGGAATGTTTCCACCACCTTCTTGAATCCATGCAAGATTCTGAAGACAAAAGGGGGTCCATCCCAGTACTAGCGAGGCGTACCTAATAAAGTGGCCGGTGAGTGTATACATCCCTGAGAACCGCTGTATTTTTATGATGGGAAATCCACCTATATCACTAGTATATGATTTTGTGTGGTCACCTTACTGCTTCTTTTCTGGAACCGCTCTCTGCAATGGAAAATTATGAAATATCAAAATGATTAAATGTGTATGTGCGTACCTTCCAGGGGCGACGAATGCCTTTGAAGAAGTCTGGCATCCACATGGGCAACACCACAGCTTCCCTCAGCAGCTTTTTGGCATCTTCCAGGTCAGCGATGTCATCCCTGCAGTTCATCCACAGAACTCAAGTCAGCAATGCGTAAAAAAAGTGTTCCCCTGCAGCAAACTAAATAAATAAATAAATATGCGAGAATCTCTAAACGCTACCTCACCAGTGTACATTAGGGTTACGTGACACGATATCTCTCTCCAGTGACTCCACCAGTTCGCCGTTATAACCCGTGGCGTCAAATTTCTTTTGGTCTACATCCCCTGCTGTGTCCACAGAACCTTTTTTTCCCTGACGCAGGGAAAAAAAAGATGTTAAATAAAAGCCAAAAATGTGTTTTACAAAGACATTTTTTTCAGTGCATCTGTCCCCTCAACCTTGAAACAACAACTACAGTCCAACCTTCTCGTCTCTGGTCTTTGTGACACGTGATTCTTTGAATCCCTGCCTCTCTGGTTTAGCGCGGACTCCTACCCCGGCCCCTCGGTGCTGCTGACCAGGAGAGTCCCTCTTCGGCTGCTTTACTGTGTTGTTGGGACGGATTACTGCTACAGGATTCCTTTGGACACAAACACAGGAATAAAGCTTCACAGGAGGAAATGTAGGCAGACAAAAACATCACAGATAAATTTCAAGAAGAGATGGTGGTAATCAGGTAATGGGCCAATGTTCCAGCAGAGCATGATTAACTTAATACCGGCTCAGCTAGTTCCTCCTTTTTCCCTTTAATGACCAGAATTTAAACGCTCAAATCATGATGAGTCATGTTATTATTAAGGGTGAATTTGACTATGTAAAATATTCTTTGTACTTCAAAGTGCTTCAACAATAAAGCATTTTGTTCAACAGACTTTAAGTGTAATATTGTTAAGCACTTCCGCCAGAATGTAAAGAGTCACGATTGGCCCCTAATCGGGATTCTACCACACTGGAAGACAAAAATACAATTTGCGCACTCCGGAGTCTCTTTCTTCTGTTCCATTAAGAATCACATGAGACATTATAAATTATATAAAACTTCTTGAAATTATCCTAAAAAAAAATTCTTGATTTTTGTGTTGCCTATGCTGATCAGCTATAACATAATAACCACTGACAAGTCATGATAAACATTGATGATCTCATTACAGTGGTCCCCTTTCACACACACCAGTGTTCTGCAGGGTTGGGAGGAGGCCAAACTACTGGATCTTCTGGTTTCTCCTCCAACTGAGGGGCCGGGATGTCAACTGGTTTTTCTGTCTTAAATCTCTCAAGTATTCCCATGATGATTTTCACCTGCTCATACTCCTCTGTCAGTTCGTGCCTGACCTGTGAACAAAAGGGAGAACATTGCACTAGTATTCAACATTGCATCGTATCATAAAACTACGCATGGTTTAGAGTAAAGATTTGATGTCCCAGAAGAGTTTACAGGCTTACAGATGGCAGTCGGTGAATAAGAAATTAAAAAAAGCCAAGCAATGAACATCGAAGAAGATTTAGTTGATGGGATTACATGGAAGTAAAACCACTTCAATCCAAATGGGTATAAATTAAATGTAATAAAACATACCGGAAAGTCCAGTAAACTGCCCAGAGCTTTGGCAAAAATTGATAATTATGCTTTTACAATTTCTTTCTGACTGATGTAACCAAATGACAGGATAAAAACAAATGCAATAACTGATTTAATAATAGAGGTATAGAACACTTTCACCATAGACAAACACATTCTAGAGGTATAGAACACTTTCACCATAGACATACACATTCTAGAGGTATAGAACACTTTCACCATAGAGAAACACATTCTAGAGGTATAGAACACTTTCACCATAGAGAAACACATTCTAGAGGTATAGAACACTTTCACCATAGACATACACATTCTAGAGGTATAGAACACTTTCACCATAGAGAAACACATTCTAGAGGTATAGAACACTTTCACCATAGAGAAACACATTCTAGAGGTATAGAACACTTTCACCATAGACATTCACATTCTCACCTCTTTTTTTCAAGAAGAACTATGTTTGTTTTATATTCATCAAAATAAGTCAGGAGGAAGGTCTATGTCTTCATATGATCAAACAATTTCTAACTTCCCATTGATTAAGTTTCTCAAATATTTGCACTGCTTCAAAGTAATCGCAATCACAGCACAGGTTTTGCTTTACTGAAGGTTTTTAATAAGTGGTGTGAGATGTTGAGGGGCTTGGGGAACTCACCTGTTGCCATTTGACTTTATGTAGAGGGTCTCTGAGGGACTGGCAGTGCTTATGGATCTGTTGGATGACGCCCTGGTAGTACACCATGGCGGTGTCATAGTTCCCCAGCAAAGCATACTCCCGGCCCTTCTTGGCATTGTCATATATTTCTGCCAGATTCATTTTGCTATACGATGAGTGAAAAAACAAGAAAGCGAATGTGAATTTCTTTAAGTGAAATTGGTTAGTGCTTTGTAGTTACAGTGTTATGAACTATTTCAAATCCACATTTTCACCATTGTTTACTGTTTATTAATTGTAAACCCTAGATTACTAACCACAGGATGGTGCAGCCATAACATTGTAACCACCAGTCTCATGTAATTAACAGCCCTGATTGTCGAGGCATGGTGTGCCGTGGTATCTGGCACCAAGACATTAGTAGCAGATGTTTAAGTCCGGCAAATAGCCTCCATGCATCAGATTTCTTTGTTCCACACACCTACAGATCCTCCCTTGGATTGAAATATGGCAAAACAAATCTGAGGCCTAGGCAACATCTTGAACATGTTATGTCACTCAAACCTTTCCTGAACCATTTCTTTAGTGTGGCAGGATGCATTGTCCTGCTGAAAGAGGCTACTGGAAACCATGAAAAAGTGTCTCTGGTCTCTAACAATGTTTAGGTAAGTGGTACGTATGAAAGTAACATCCATATGAATGGAAGTCCCCAGCAGAACGATGCTCAGTGCCGCCTCATGCTACCTCCTCCACAGATGGGCACACACACAGCCTCATGATGTTTGAGAAAATGTGACTCATCAGACCAGACTAACTTCCTCCATTGCTCCGTAGTACAGGTCTGATTGTGACTTGCCTCTGACAAGTGTTTTCAGCCATGGACAGTGTTCAACATGGGAACTCTGACTGGTCTGCATGCTACACAGCGCCCTACATACAAATCAGACAACAAAGACTTGTGTTTCCTCCCCACATGCATCAATGAGCTTTGGTTGCTCATGACCCAGGTGCCAATTCACCAGTTGCCCTTTATGACCAGTTTGGTAGGTACTGACCACTTTGGAAAACCCAGTAGAAATTATTCTGGAGATACCCAGACTTACGGACATGTACATATTGTAAAAACCATCGAGGCAGATTGTGATTTGTGATTTTGGGCTTTACAAATAAAATTGACTTGGCTTGACTTAAATTGGCCCAATTTCTCTGGTTCCATATATCCACTACGAGGAAAACATATTCACATGATGCCTTTTATGTCCCACCCACTGACAGGCGCTATAGTAACGTGATGATCAATGACATTCCCACCAGTGGTAATAATGTTATGTCTGATTGATGAATGCTGTGAGATATCTCTGATTTCTAGAGATAATCCATGAATCACGTGTTCATATGAGTGTACGTAGAGTTGTAAAACTCCAGATGACAATCTGGAGTTGAATTTATTTTTCATTTATAAAAGCTAAACGGTCAAATGTGATTGTTCGGGTTTGGCGGAGATGTGAGCTCTGGTGCCGTTCTAGCAATAACATGATTGACGGTCCACTTTACGGTTCGATCATTCCGCTGTCTTGTCATTGTTTTTAATTAAAATGTTTTCCTGTTTACACTCGGTCGTCTTACGAATAACACTTTTGACTATCTCGCTGCAAGGCCTCAAGCGAAACGGACAGTATGATAATAGATACCGTAAACCCGACTTAATCCTCCCCGCCTGTTAAATATGCATGAAGATGGAAACAACCGACATACGTAAATCTATTACTTAAACCACATCAAAAACGGGAAAATAGTTCTCATACCTGCATAGAGAACACTCGTGGGGGTGAAATTTCAGAATGGACTCTCCTGAAAGCGAATATAAAAATCCGACAGATTAGATGAATAGGTGCAAAGGGTTTCAGCGTGACGTCACAAAGCAGGGCGTCTACAACTGCTTGCGTTCAAAAAGGCAACTAGATAGTAAACTGGATGGATGTATGGAGAGACAGATGCATTTACACAAAGATTAAGACACAAACATACACACGCAAATAAAACGTATCATACATTTCAAGGTACAAAGTGTAAAAACAAGATAAATATAGAGAAAAAGTCCAATCTCCATGCACTGGTTCACTACTTTCAATAATTAGCACATGTGCACTGAATTAATTTAGTGATTGATGGCGAACATTTGAAATGCAATCATTTTTTTTGTTTTTAATGTTTGTAATTTAATTATTCATAAACCGATGGAACAGCTATACATTATGTCTTTATCAAGGGATTTATCGCGACAAAAATGTACATTAACGTCACCAACCACCGTTGTTGCCGCTGAAGGCTGTTGTCCCCAGCAATGGTGGCCCGGAAGTGGGAATTGTGGGAAATGTAACGTCTGCTAAAAGGCTGCGTTGTTACCATGGCCGCAGAGACGCCGAGTGAAGAATCCAGACACAGCTCGACCCTGTGCTGCATTCACAGGCTGAACAGAAGGCTCGTAAATATAAAAACTACTATGCAATCATAGATAGAGGTAAGAGCAAAGAGCTTTTAAAGATATGACATTAAGAACTGACATTAATTTGTTTCAGAGATGAAGCAGAAAACTTGATCTACTTCCGTAAATGCCTTATCATCCGTGTTTCTTGTAAACCATTATTGTTTGAATTTGAGCCCTTACCAAGTTCCTAATGTTTGTTAATGCATCATTGGAGGAGTTATGTGGGTCACTGGTTGTCGCGTTTTTCAATCAATTGCACTTTATTACAAAAATAGTATAGAAAAAGGATAGAACAGTGGAGAGACAGAGACCACGAGGCCATTGAAAAACAAATACAGAGACTTCAATTATTATTAAAAATAATTAATATATAAAAATAATATACGGTTTAAGGGACCCCCCCTGTCTCCTGTATAGATGGATTGCTAACCAATAATCCCTCTAGAAAGACCAAACAGTCCCTTTTAATTAGATTAAACCTTAAATCCAAATTCTAATAATCAAACCTAAACAGTTTCATGAAAATCTGTAAAATAGTTTATATGTAAGTGATAAAAATGCTTAACATTTCCTGCCCAACAAAGTTAAAAGAAGTGACATTTTTTGAGAAGTCATTTCATGTATCAGACCAACTTCAACATTTCATAATTTCTTCTTTGGTACATGCAAAAACAAACAGAAATAAAGATAACCAATCTTCTATGTGGATGAAATAAAATAAATGTAAGTAAGTCCAATCCAGTCATCTACTGTGTGTAATTTCTTAGTAAATAATTACACAACCTCAAAATGATACTGATAAAACAATTTTAATTGTTTTGCAGCCCGTCACAAACCTTCATACAGTTGAAAAGTGTTTGCATTCTTCTACCCATGCAACACAAGAATCAGTCACATCGTGATTTTACCTCACAGTAACAATAACTTCTGGCTTAACAGTTTCCACAAACCGCTTAGAACGTATACATTCATTCATGCATTCAAGTGAAGTATGCAGATTTAAACTGTGTCCCGAAAGACAGCTACATTTTCAAAAAGGCACAAAGCCTGTTGTGTGTGTATGCGATAAATACACATTCAGCAACAGCGACAAAACTCACCGTGGATTAGATATTTTGAGAGCAGCAATAGGAATACAAGACATGTCTTAAAGAATACGATTGTATGGATTTGTTCACAGTTTTAAAATTACTCTATTGGGCCTTTCCCTTTCACTGAAATCTATTTTGTCCGAGTCACTGTCTGCTGAATGGGATGGATGCGTGTTATTCAATGTCTAGTTGCATACTCAGTACTTTAGCTACTAAAGTGCGCGCTACAATACTTTGTTTTAAAGTCAAAGTGCATTCAAGTTCAGTCTGAAATACATTTGTTTACAATACCTCAATATCCATTCTTTTAATTCATTGAAATGTTGCTTTAATGTCGTGTAAACCAATAAACCAATACTTCCATTAGTTATGCCTTACATCATGGTCATAACATGCCTTTCTAAATTCAGCCTCAGTGTTACTAAGAAACACTGCTTTCCTCACGTAAATTACCGTTCCTGAGAGGTGTGAGGATGATAATACACTCTCTGATTGCATTTCTGCAGGATGAGAGTGATCTCAGCAATGACAGATTGCTGCTTCCTGCTCTCTCTGGTTCCACAGCATCCCAACACTGCTCTCACTGAGCTGCTTCAGTCTCATGGGTTTGTGGCTCTTCAGTCTGTAAGCCAAAGTCAAAAAGATAGCATCGACATGCTCTTTCTCTGCGGGGTCCTTGGCCGAAGTCTCAAACAGTGGGAAATTGTAGCTGTCAGCCAGATGCTGTGCAGACAAAGTTGGGACCTGCCGGAGATCCCTTAGGTCACACTTGTTGCCCACAATGATGCGCGGCACCATGAGTCCCACCGAGTGTCGGCTGCACTCTTCAATCCAGTCAGGGATGCTTTCGAAGGAGGGGAGGCTAGTAACGTCATAGACAAAGATGACGGCGTGGACGTTGCGGTAGTAATGTTCCACCATGCTGCTCCTGAAACGTTCCTGACCAGCCGTGTCCCAGATCTGCAACTGGCACAGCAAAACAGACATTTATACTTTCAAACATTGACCCCAAAATGTGCTACACTGTCTATAAATACTGTGACTTTCCAGGCTCTAAAGGCATTTATAAAAGACGGTCATTCAGTTTCATTTGAAAAATAGCTTGGGAACGTAGTTTTTAGCCAGCATTTGTCAAGCAGGAGTTTCCCTTGCATTTATGGGCCTATTTTCTGCAATGGATGAATTCCAAAGTGACTCAGTGATATATTTTTTTCAGTTCTAGAACGACAATGAAAGCACAGAGGCCTCAACTAATTACAAATTACCCAATAATCACATAATACCTTCCTTGTTATACAAACTCACCCCTTAAAAAAAGATATAAAGACTAGGGGGAAGTGAAATCTGCAAAAATGTCACAGCTGGGTCAAAAATAACCAGGTTCAGGCTTAATGTCATTCAAGGAAACTGGTCAGTCCACCAAGAAAATTGTCAGGATGGTGAATGCTGATCATTACACAAAGGTGCATCTCCACCAGCATTACATAGCAAGAGAAACGATAAAATAACATTTGAAGTTGTGGCAAGATTATACCATGTACAATGAAGGTACAGAAAAAGTGCTGAAGGGCCAAACTAGTTTTATTATCATTATGTTATTATTATTAGTAGTAGTAACTGTACATTTTTCATTGCATTACTGGTTGTGGTAACAAAGGTTATCATATAGTGAAGTATGAAAAAGTATGAATGCTTAATGAATGTTTGAAAATAGTAAAAATGTGGTATTTTTCCAGAGGAATGAATAAGGAAATTTTGTTTCTGTCTGTAAAAAAACAGGTAGAAGAAGAAAAGTCAAAGCAAACGTATTCTGAAAGAGCCTAAGATTTTGTGGTATAAAGGCTTCTGTAGCATAAAGCACAAAGGCAAACATACAGTTGATTCCAAAGATATGTGATTTGTAATGGCTTTGATGTCTCTGTGCCATGTAACTCAATGGTTTTAATGCCCTGTGACTCCTGACATTCGATGGTAATGGTAGAAATTTTCCTAAATACTATCATTCTGTTTGCCTGAAGTTGTAATTATGGCATGGTTACAGATTGAACTAAGTCTATGATGCTGTCTTATATGTTTTTGCGATTATTGCACAAAAAACACTTTGCAAATAAATGTTGTTACTAAACCAATACCACAAAAGATGATCAAGCTGCACATTTTGATGTATTTGCGTATGAGGTTGTGGAGGTTGTGCCAGTCCATAAGCAGGTTACTGCTGTGATCAATGATTCTGGGATCTGCATTCTTTGTCCTGATCATGCTGTATACTCCAGCGTGATAATTCTATGGTGCTTTGTGTTATGGTGCTGTTTTCGTTATATCCATGGGATTTAAATCTTAACAAGGAACAAAGTGCAAACCACCCAAGCAAATTGCCAATTAAACACATTAGTGCATTTTTAAATCCCTGGATTGTACTGCAGTTAATGGGATTTGTGTCACATGCAAGCAGTGTCATGTAGAGACATACGTAGATGAATCCTACTACGACCTAACGTCAGGTAGTAAGTATGGTCAGTAAAAGCCCACAGATATGCAGACTCCTGTGGTTATATGATTAATCCTATAAAGTAGTGATCTGTTCTATTATGGAAGTATGGAAGACACGTAGCATTCCAGTTGGATGGTTTAAAGAGGCCTGTTTTTAGCAGTATTGTCACCAATCACAACCTTTATATGTCTGATAAAATACTTAATTATCCTCTCAGTAGCTGATCCAGGAAAATGAAATGTATTCAAGTCCTCTCACCTTGATCTTCTCCCCATCCAGATCCAGCGTCCTCTCTCTGAAATCAACCCCGATCGTTGCCTCTGGATTCGTCAGGAAAGTATCCCCACAGAATCTGTACGTCAAACACGTCTTTCCTACATTTGAGTCACCTATGACAATTATCTTAAAGATCCGAGCTTGTGCCGGCTCATGATCGTGGTGAGAAGAGGGCTCCAGTGAGGCATTTTGACTGAAAACGGTGTCAAATACCTCTCCAGGTTGGTTTTCTATTGCCATCGCGCATCTTCTCGCGGTGTGGAGGTGATCGGCACTGAAATCTCGCGAGAATGTGAGAGAGGAGGAGATGGAACTGGAATCAACGGGACAAATTCCTACAAGTTTTGCGTTGTTTAATACACATTTTTAGGGATTAATGCTTACGCTAAAATGCAGTGTATGTAGCTGCTGTAGATTCCACTTATCATATGTACGATTTCATGGTCAAGGAATCATAAGCGGTTGTTTGCGATCTACGGATGTTATGTAGATGTCGATGTTTTTGGTTCTCACACAATTTACAGTATTTAATTAATAGGTTCTTAACTTAAAATATGAATATATTTGAAAAGGATAATGGCCTCGCCTTTTTTATTTAACCATTCAAATAATTTCGTGATACATTTTTCAAATCATCAACTTGTAATTTATAACATTGTGTTTAGTGGGAATTATTTATTTTTTATTTCATGTATCACGGGATTATTCAGATTTTTAACAGGAAATCAGTGTACAAATTTACACACATACATATTCATTATCATTAAAAAATGAGAATTCATAGAGAATTCATTCATTCATTCATATGCACACATCCTGACATTACTTAAAATCAGATTCAAATTAACATAATAGACAAATAAAGAATCATTAGCAAAATACGAATTTATGCACCAATTTTTTATAGTTGAAACTCCATGTCGGATTCATTTCATTTCATGAATAATTGATAATCTATTATATGTAAATAAAGTTTCAAGCCTTAGAAAAAAACCCTGCATTGCCTCCTTTCAATAGAAAGAGTAGGAAAACTTCATCTCTTATGTGATCCAATTTAAATATGGTACATAAACATTTTAAACCATTTGTGGCTAATAATGAAAAAGCCAAAGCCTCAATGTCGTTTTCCATTACTTCAGGCTCACAATACTCACAGATCCTCTTGTCTTCATCTTCTTTTATCCCACTGCAACCTTCACTTTTAACATATTGGCAATAAAAAACACTTTTATGGTATTATTCTGAAATTCCACTTGTGGATCTATGAGCACCAACATCATGCGCCGCATTTGGAAAGAAGAAAATACACAAAAATGCGCCTCTGAATCAGAAATTTATTTGGCACATACACCAAAACTTCTTTAAACTCCAGATCATGACTATGACTGCAATCGGCACCTCACCTTCAAACACACGTGCATCATAATAATAAAACACCACAAAAAAAGACAACAAATAAAACAACACTCAATTACCAGTTTATTTTGTACAATTAGCTTAAACTAAAATAATGGCATTCAACAGCCCTGAAATAATAAATCTTACCGCCATGATTGTTCTGCATTTGTTGGCACGATGCAGTGAACACCTATAGGTGTTTCTAATCTGTTCTCTACAGCGGATTAGAAATACTTCTAAGTATTGCAACACAGCTAATAAACTGATAAGTGAATGTTTGGGTTAGACAATGGCTTCCAAACTCTTAATTTCATGCAAACAGGGTTAGGGTCTAAAAACAATTCATCGGGACGAAACCATATTCAAAATACTTGAACTTCAACTTCCAGTTGTAACATAAACCCTAAAAAACAAACCAGAAAACATAGATAGGGCAACAAACGTATACTATCAATAAAATACTTTTAAATAAATGTCTTTAAATATTTAATGTGCCCCCAAAAACATCTGATTTAACTATAGTTTAAGAAAACAATCCATCATGGCATACAGGCTAAAGCCTAAACCTGAGAGGGAACAGTGCATTTCATATTGTAGTTTTAAGAACACCACCTGTACGCAAAGTCTCGACGTACATCAGCCACATATAAAAGGACATTAGAATTTTAAATCCCTGTATACATGGTCATAAACATGGCACACTCCAGCTGCCTGTCACAGTGTTGATGTTACACCAGTCATGAGGAGGTGAGCTCATTTATTCAATGATGAAAATATTATAAGCAAATGATTAAATTTTACGGTAGAAGTGGTTGTCAACCTTTTTGTGTAATGCACCCTCAGGAAAAAATAATTAACTTAAGTTTAATAGTCAGAGGGGCATACTTGTAAATTATTAATCGTTTCTAATTGGTTCAAAGTCCTTTCCCAGCAGACATTTTAAATTGTAGTGGCAACAACAACACATGCACAAGGAGTAATGTTTACGGTAAATTGGTTCATGTCAATAATCTAGTTCCTGTTTGGTATGATGAAACATCTGCTCTGTAAAAAAGAGATAAAAGATGGCTCTACATTCTCCCTACACTGTGATGGCTCAATCTGCAAATCACTGCATTATGGGAAATGTAGGATTTAGTGTTTTTAAGCACGACCTCAGATGATTGATGATGATTGAGCAGCCTCTGCCTCTACTCTCTTTGTTATTATGTCATGTTATGGTCTGGAGTATCCACTGCTCTTACTAATGTGCATAATTATGAAGGCAGATCCCCCACTCTAGAGGGAAAACTATTGCTGGACATCACAAAGCCCTTTTTCTTTTTGGCACGTGTCGGCACTGTGTGTACAAGACCAAACTAAATGCTTCTTTCACTCTGTAAATAACCACTGGTCAGACTGATGAAGATGGCTTTTCAATCTGGATCTGAGAACCCGAATGTTAGGCAGAACTCTCTGCATATGCATCAGATTATAAATAAGTTGCGCTCTTCTCTGACATGGGCACAGATTCACTACCAGTTCTCGTCTGAGAAAGAGCTTGAGCTGCCTGAGTCAGACTCTGCATCTGTTAACCCATCAAAGTCCCAGTCGGCGCTGGAGCCACTGTCATCGTCCTCCTCTGTAGAGAAGCTATGCGCAGAGCCAAGGCATGCTGGGTACACGCGTGTTGAAACGCACACAGGCCCCAGAGTGGACACATACACAGCCATGACGTTCTTCCAGGTGTCCCTGGCTGGGTCATATTCATGGATGAGAACCCTGTTTTTGTTGTGCTGCAGTAAAGTCTGAGTGAGGAGGAGCAGCTTGTTGTTGTGTTGGATCACCTGGTAATTTAGAGCACGGCTGTCAATAGGAATGTCACACAACCTCTTCCATTCCCCCCTGGTAGGGATATAGGCTTTCACAACAGGAATATCGCACACACAGATGATCTGGTCCTGAAACACGCAAGCCTTGTGAAGCTTGTCTCTTCTCAGTGAACCACAGTGGCGCCAATGGTTCCTCTTGGGGTCATAGCAAAGCATTCTCCTTCTGTTCACCACATACAAGTGGTCGTTTAATGCTACCACTTGTATTTTACCTAAAGAATGAGGCAGAGGAGCCACAAAAGCCCACTGGTTCCTCTGGACACTGTAACACTCAACCTCCTTCAGTCTGGCATCTGTCACCGGGTTTCTTCCTCCTAGGAGGTATACATGCCCATTCAGGTAGCCCATTCCAGAATGTATCCTCCCCAGTGGTCTCTCTGCCAACTCCTCCCAGCTGTTATGCACAGGGTTGTACAGCCAGAACTGTTTGGAGAGGTGGGATGCTAAGAATAAGTTGTTTTCAGGAGAGGAGCAGGCGATTAAGGACTCCATTGTCGAACGTTTGTAATCCTGACTGCTGAGGTCTTCTAAAGGTGGAGCCATGAAATACAGGTCCTCTGAGTAAGGATCACAGCACATGATGTTATCATTGGGCAGGCCAAAGAAGAGAATCATTTCTTTGGCGCTGACACCTATTCTGTGTTTCGGTATATTCAGAGCTGCAGACATTTCACAGCTGTCATCTGCAGACCTGTTGAAGAAATATGCAAGGTATTTCTCAATAAGAGGCTTTGCCATGAGTCCCTCCAGGTAAGACTTGTCCTTTTCGGCAAATAAGTTCCAACGTATACACTTTAGTGCCTGTAATGCATCCTCCCTCTCCTGTAGTGCATTAGACTCTATCCATTGCAAAGCAGCAGAGCATACCTTCCTTTCACAGTCCACATCCAATGTGTTCAGAGACAGCAGCTCCTTCAGCTGCAGCAAATTCAGCTCACAAAGGTCCCCTCCATTACACACCTGGTTGAAGTTCCTTGCTATGAAAGAGTGTGCATTCTCCTTCAATTCAGGATTGTCGTACGTGTCTGCAAATTTCAGTATGCCAACGCAGTTGGAGATGTCCAGCCTCCTTGCCATGAAGCTGGAGCAGGCTATCCTGATGTACTCCAGCTGAAGCATATTAGCGGCTGCGTACAGCCTCTGCACGTTACTTTCAGTGATGGTCACCACTCCTGTGTAGCAGTAGTCGATGATGACAGACATGGACTCGGCGTCCACCCCACGGATGACCACTCTTGCCTGCATGCTCTCGTTTAACCCCCCGGTGAACATGCTCTTGAAGTACGGGCTGGCAGCAGCCAGGACGTTGCGGCTGCACAGGAAAAGTTGGTCTATGTCACCTCTGGACTCGACCTCAAGTGATTCCTCTTCTGACTCTACTCCGATGGTGACATCCCCGAGTAATTGGCAGTCATATAAACATTTCAGTTCTCTGATCAGAGCTCGAGCGTGATTGACGTCCTCCAACACCTCTGGACCATTGAAGCAACTCAGCGCCGAAGCCATTGCTGCAACTTCAGCTGGCACTCTTCTATTTGAACTCAACGAAGGTTTCAGGTTTTACCTGCTTTCAGGCGACTAACACATTCAAAAACGCAAACATACTTATAGAAGAAAATACAATGTGAAATACATATCGCAAGCAGTTGAACGGCCGTCCATATGTTTGAAAGCCATCAGTTCACAGTCTCCAGGTGATGAAGATAGTATAAATCAGAAAAAATCCACAAAGTATACATGTACAGTGTCTGTAACTGTGAAGACACAAATCTTAGCTATTTCTAAAAATCTCTGTAGTAAATTTTGACGGTAAAAAACCGTCAAGGCTTTAGTAAAATGTCCTGTACGGAGTTGGATCATAGTTTCCAGGAGAGATTGCCAAAATAAAGTCCTACAACATATAAAGGTGTTGCAGAGATGTTTTCTTTTATATTCACTTGATAACAAATAGAATAATATCAATTATATTCTTCATGATTATTAATTTTATGTGTTAAAATTGTCTGCTTAATTAAAAATTAAATGAAGGAGTATCTTACTTTGAAGTTAATATTATCTTATTTCCGCTCTTGCTCTCCGCTCGCGCACATGACAGTGTCGATAAAGTATTTTCTGATTGGTTCATGTAACACAGTGGTTTAGTATAATCGATCGGTATTGGTTGAAGATTATTCTATTTTAAACTAATCATTTTATATTCCCTATCTCCTGTTTGTAGTTTTACGGCCATTATATTATAACATTGCTGTATTATCACTGTTAAGACATTATCATTGCCATTTTAATATTACCATTATTATTATTATATTGAAACCCTTTAATCATCAGTATTGATTATGGAATTTCCCCTAAAATCCCCTAATTTTTAGAGTAGCTTAATTATACATTACAAATATAATATGGTTCCAATAAGTCTGTAAGTAGCAGCCATATCACAGCCCTACACATTGCTGTTACATGTCGACTTTCATATAAACATTCAAAGCTTGTTGTTTGCTGTTTATGCAGGGCTTTTTTTAAATGTTTTTTCATTGCTGTTTTCTTGTACATAATATCTGTATGCATGTCTGATCATCTCGCATTGTTTGGTCTATGCTGCCCTGTCTCTTGCTTAACAGCGCTCAGTGTAAGAAGAGCCCCTGATAAATGAATCAACAATTTTGTGTGTCACCATGATTGGCTGATAAAGTTGATACCAGTAAAACATATTTTATTTTTCATAACTCTTACTACAACCCTGTGCGCTTACGTCTCTAATAAAGTAGTGCTGATGTTTCTAATCCATTATATTAACTATTCAAATAATATTTTAATGTTTTTCTTTTTTTACAAAAAATTGCAAAACATTTTTCTCTTTGATATCACTGACTAGAGAATAGCTTATTTATTTTTTTTGATGAAAAAAAAACAAACGAGACGATTTAATGTCAAATATATAATTTAAATTGAATGAAAGGAGATCAGTGTGGGTCTTTTATTACAAAATTAAATTTCCTGCAGGAAAAAAAGCGGCACAACAGACATGCTCGGTGAATTTAAGTACAATAATTTTCTTAGTGCAAACAGAGCACATTATAGATAACTATTGCTATATGATTGTAATAACAGTGAGAACTATTCATTGATATTCACAGTCACTGTGTGTGCATTTTTATCCAGCTTTATGTGTATCTGCGGTTGAGGTCATTGATCCTGCGTAGTGCGTCCTGTTGCGGATGGTCCTGTGGGCCGTGATGATGAAGGGGAAGGTAGAGGGCAGTTCAACCCTGCGGCTCAGCTTCTGGTGGCCCCAGTGGAGGCAGCACAGTTTCTCAGCCAGGTCAAGTCTGCCTGCTAGCTCCTGTCCATCTTGGATCACTTTGGTCTTATTCGGCTTATCCAATGACTTTTCATAACTGTGAATTAACAAGTGGACATTGTATTTATTCGGTAAATTCTTAGCAAATCTTGCACAGAATGATGGAAAATACACCAACCTAATGACATCTTTATATGTTTATGTGAATAATTATACAGTAATAATTTATATGCATGATGACAGGGACAACATTTTTTTGAACACATGATCTAGTAAGATACACATGCAGACAAGCTGTACCAGCTTTCCAACATTGTCCTAGCCAGGACACTACAGGAAACTCTTCTCTGTAGATTTGTTCTGGAATCGGCCAATGTCCATTCTTGCTGAAGCCAAGCTTGTACGCCAGAATGGTCCACTCAAACCCCAGCTGGCTGGAAATTTCCAGTAGTGTCTGCCGGTCAATTAAAGCATCCTAAAACATGCCAAATGTCAATTCCAAAATTTTATTAAAAACAATTAAAATCAATGAATAAACTGCATAAAACCTACTTCTTGGGATTTGCTTGGCATGGTCTGAAATTCCACGTCAGTCACACATGACTATCTTCCTAAACCAAATTCAACCACAATACAACACCTGTTATTGACTTATAAAATAAACATAAATGACTTACTTTCCAAGATTCCAAATGAGACAGACATTGGATAGACTTACCCCGAGGTGTAGTAGGCTAAATATGCGTGTTGTTTCTGAGTGTTACCGGGGAGATTCATCAACAACATTCTAATCTGTTAAATATTTACCAATTTTTGGGTCCCTTGTGGGGCAACAGTCTCTCAGGCCCACCCTCACCTTCTACATGGACCTTCTACTCACCCATGGATGTGGACCCAGAATCACGATGGATGCTTCTCCCTGCTGCACCTCAGGAAGAGGTTTAAACTGGCCACCACTACAGCAACACAGACGCAGACAGGCTCGTCCGTGTCAAACAATAAGAAGTCATCTGAGAAATTTACGGTGCTTATATTTTTGGTGTTTTCTTTTGTTTTTGGCACTAATTCAATTAAGATAGTCATTAAAACAACCAAAAATTAAGGGACAAAAATAAATATGGTTACTTTCAGATCCAAATGGGCAAACAGTTCCCATTGGATCACAATGACTTGTTTAATCTTGCTTATTTCAGTGGAAGGCCTTTAGCTTGTCAAGTGAGCTAGAAGAAATAGCATTTTGGTCTTTTGCCTAATAAAATAAGATGGTTTTCTGAGCAGTTTTCATTCCAAATTAGATGTTTACATATTGACAGTGATTTCTTTTGAAAACTACTTAAAAAAAAAAGTAGAGACAATTCACCGGCTTTTTTAAAATGACTAGTAAAAACAAAATACAATGACTAACAAAAAGAATTACCACAAAATTTCTGCATGTCTCTGTGCACATGGCAAGATAGCAATATAAAGTGGATCTATTGCATTAACCTCTGTGAAAAAATACATACACTATACAAAAAAGATAAAAACACAAAATGAACAATATTTAGGAAAGGCAAGGAAAATGCATACATATTTTGAAAGACTTTTATTTTCTTTGAAAAACTCACCTCTTTATCTTCCTGTCATCCATAAAAAGCATCAGGGCTCTCGCGATTATGTTTATCAAAGAACATTAAAAATATCAGCTCTTATGTAAACAATGTCGCAAACAATGTAGCCAAAACATTATGTCCGTGCATCTATGTAAACATAACATTAAATTATACTTGACACTTGATACTTGTGTTAATCTTAATTCTGATCCCAGCTAATAAATACAACCGACATGAATAATATTACTTTTTAACGGGCACAGTATGTAAAAACGTTCCACTTCCTATCTTACACCACAGTATGACAAAAATGAAATCTCACATAATTAGTCATAACAAATTTTTAACCTCATGTACAAACCTGTGGGCTATTTTTCCTAAGCTTTCATCTGAAAGGCTGTTTTCATTCTCTTCAATGAAAGCCTCAAATATCAACAATAACAAATAAACCCCCCCACAGATATTAAAGAAAATCCAGCTCACTATTAGCATCTGATTATCAGAATATACGAGGTTGATTCACGGTGCGTCCATCTGGGTATCAATACGTAGGAAGCTAAAGGTCCAGCCTGCTGGACCCCCAGTTTTCAGTCACTACTTTGTCCTCCAGTGAGGAGAAGTGCTTTTTAGAAATGTTAACAGTCATAACAACTCTGTCTTGAGTCACATCCCAAGTCTGGTCCCGCTTCGTAAATCACTTCTATCCCGTGCAGCTTTACCCTGTGCAACTCTTGAACGTCACTTTATTCAGGTTCAATAGCAGCCATCTTTCCAGCTTCCATCCCTCAGGGCACTCAGGGCGGCCAGGCTCTTTGGAGGAGTTAGCAGACTGGAGGCAGAAAGAAACACGTCACACCGCTTACTTAATTAGTCAAATAAAATAACAGGCTGTGTCAACAACAGTCTGATTTTAGCCTTTCACAGTCTGACCTTTAACTACAGCAACTAATAGTAAACAATCAGTGTAAAAACAACATGATCTGTGCCCGTTTTTTTTTCATCAATCCATTTAGAGCAAATCTTTATTCTGTTCAAAGTCATGGGGGGCGGGAACCTATCCCAGCTGACACCATCAACTGTTTGTCACAGGACCGACACATTGAGACAGACATTTAGACTCTCATTCACATCCATGAGCAATTTACAGTCACCAATTAAACCTATTTTTCATGTTTTTGGACTGTGTGAACCCACACAAGAACATTCTTGCTGTGAGGTGACGATTGGTCCCAGTTCCACCATACGTGTAAAAGGTTTACAGTACAGTAGGGCTGCAACTTAAAATCAATAGCAATATCTATCAGTTTTCATTTTTCAAAATAAGTCTGAAATATTCAATTTACTTTCTTCTAAAAAAAAGAAGATTCATTTAATTCATAATAAAGCACTTTAAACTACCAATAAATGATACGACACATTATACTGATGGCAGCTATGAATTCAATTTCACAAAGATGCAGCGACATGTTTCTCTTAAAAGTATTTTTATTTTTTTGTGAGCTGTCCCGGAAACTTTTTCACCAGAACCCGTGATTATTTTTTTATTTTTAAAGCTATGAGAATAATTGTCAGTTTCCCCAGATTGAACATGCTGCATACTCAAAACCAGCTTAAAAATTATATTGATGTATGATTTGAGGCACAGATTCTGAAGTCATCATGCTTTTATGGTGTAGTGTTCAATACATCCAACGGATCTGAACTCCGTCTATCTGTCCTCACCTTCGCGTGGGCGGGGTCATTTTGCTCGCACGTGGAACTCCGCTTGATCCAACAAAGGAGGCAGGGCGAGGGAGGGAGCTGCGAGGGACGGATGACTGGTTGGTGCTTGCTTTCAGGGGCTGTGGTACCAAACTGGTGCTGGGGGGTTTAAGGGACTGAGGAAGAGCAGTACTTGTAGTAATGGAGTTGAGGCTGACAGAGGTGGGCAGGGAGGTGGAAGTGGGGCCCTGCTGCACAGTGGGGCTCACATAGGCTGTGGCTTTTAATGGTTGTCGGGTGACGGTGGGGAAGTTGCCCACACTCTGGACCCGCTGACCGAGCTGACCAGGAGAAAGAACTGAAACACAGCAGGAGAACATACAGCAGATAAGAAGGTGAGTCAGTGAAAGAATCAGAACTGTTGCAATTGGGTTTATCATGCTTTCAAAAATCGGTGACCTACTTTCACTCATGAATCAAAACAAACCCTGCATTCATTTAACTTTAAGAAAAGAGTCTTACTGGAGGATTGGAGTCGTGCGAGCCCATTGGAGGAGTCAAAGCTCTGGCTGCTCCTGAGGGAGGATATTGTTGGCAAGGAGGAAGGGCCACGGGAGGGTGGGGTGATGGGGAAAGCCAGGCATGGCATACTAGGGACACTGGACATGCTGGGAGCTCGGATCAGGTTGGGCATGCTTCTTCGTAGCTTGTCTATTCAACCATATCAAGAAACCATATCAGTCATGGTGGATACGGAAATTAACTTTACTCACATTTCCCACGTCATACATGTCAACTCTCACAGAAACGTCTCACTGATAGAATGAGAGAGAATATAAACAATTATAATAAGTGACTTCCACTCAGGAAGCTCATGTTTGAATATTTTCATTGTCAATATTTTAACGTGATCTTGCTGATCTTTCCTACAGAAATTAATTGGAAATTTATCAGAAAATACTGGGGTGACCCTTTTTCTCTAGGACGATCATGTGTGGGATAGTGTATTTGTTACAATGGTCTGTTCCTATGCAGGTGACCTGGGTTTGAATCACACCCTAGTATTTTTCTATCTAATAATCTGATGCATATATAATATTTTTTCTTAGTAATTTTCAGACACTAAAGGATTTTCAACCAAATATTTCCCATGAGGTTGACATGTATGCACATTCAAGGAATATTAGGATATTTGTGGTTTACAAAGGACAAGAAACAATCCTGCCCATAACCTCCTAAAACAACAAGCTGTCACTTGTAGAAAGCGGTTTATGTATAAATTATTCAAATACGGTATTCCATGTTTACATGTACAGGTAAGTGTAGGTTTTGTAACCTTTAGACAGAACAGGACTAACTCCTTTTTCCAGTCTTTATGCTGAGCTAAACTAACTGCCCCTGAATATGGCTGCATTATGATCATACAGACATCTAGGTGGTATCGACTCTGCTTCCTGCAGTTTCCTATTCCCTTTCCCTTAATTTAACTCACAAACACATACCATGTGAATGTCCTAATAAAGAGAAAAAAATCAAATAGTCACAAAATGCGGCCATTTCATGTCACGGATAAAACCGCTTACAAACTGAACCTAAATCCGGCAACCAAGCACACTCTTTAAATCCTTTCTTGGAACGCACATAAGTTTTCTGGTCTGAAATTAGGGACATCTTAAAAGTGGATAATTCTATCAAGATGCATTAAGCCTAAATAGGAGCATTTTTATTCATTGAATCATAAAACTCTGAACCTTTATAGTCAAGTGGCTGTCATTATGTGTCCTCCAAGAGGAGAAATAATCCATCATGCACCCACCTGTGTTATTCCTGTATGCTGAGTGTGTTTCTGATGTCAAACTGGCGGGTCCAGAGTACTGGGTGAGTCCACTGAGTGAAAACTGAGGGTTTGCAGAGCTGCGTCTGCAGTCTCTAATACTGGAGAAGGTGTGAGAGTGGGGCAGGCCGCCCCGCTGCATAGACCCTGTGCGGAACAGTCGAGGCTGTGGAGGAGGGAGCAGGTCATAGCCCTCGTCCTCCTCATCCTCCTCCTCCAGATCCATTTCACTGTGCCGGATGGAGTGCAAGGAGAAGCTGGAGCTGCGTCGGCTGGGTGTGGCTGAGGTAGAGGCGTAGTCCTGTCGAAGACCTGCAAGGTACCAGATCAAAACATGAACTTGAACTTCACAGAGCATAAAACACATTTCTTCAGAAGACACCGTCATAAATTATTAATGCCCTGAATCCAGACCAAATGGATACTAGTAAGTTTTTTTTCTTCCTCTCAGAAAAGTTATAACAATGACTGATGAAGTTTTTACTGCATAAAGTCGTTCAAGCCTTCATATGATTCTCATCCATGTATCTGGATTTAGTGAGGCATAACTCAGTGTTTCATACCGTTATATGTCTCCAAGGTCTACCCTAGGTCTGAAAAATAAATTAAAATTACATAAAAAACATTAAGTATGTGTATAAAAGCACAGTCAAAATCTTTTAGTTCAGTGTCAACTGAATTAGACTTCAGAACTTCTTATATGAGATGTCAACACAAGTCCAACGCAGTAAAAACCTGCAGAAATCTGCAAAGAAAAGGCCTCAACAACTGGATCTGAGCCCAGAAGCTTTATACTGTGGGGGAACAGTGCTAACCACTGACAAACTAAATAAATAAATAAAAAACATCATTATGAAGGCGGTTGATTTTATCAATACAAATTTACTAGCTTTAAAAGACGGAATATTTCCGATTTCATTTTTCAGGGATTGACAGCTGCACAGAATTCAAATCAGAACCAAATCACCTGATAGTTGTATTTAACACAAAGTTCAGTGCAATACAAAAACTGTTTCAAAAAGAACAAACAACAAGAAAATAATATTTATTTTGTAGGGTTATCAAAATGACATGTTAACCATAGTAATCAGGTTATATTTGCATATGAACAGTGAACTAAAAGTTTGTTAAATAACTATGTTAAATAAAAAATATGCTGACCTTCAAGGTTTGTAATGTTTATCTGTTCATTGATTTACTTAAATATACCACAATCTATGTGAATGTAAACATTTTTAAATGCTTTTCCTGACAAGTACTGATTTAAATGCATTAAAAAAAGCATAATAATAATAATAATTTTATTCTATTTTTTTTTTAAATTGCCTCACAGTTCTATGCAGAGAGTAGTAACGAACACTGGGGAGATCCTCAGAACTTTACCTCCTTCTGCCTGTTCTGATTCCACTGCATCAACACCAGACCTCCTGCACATGTTTTGTTTGCACTATTCTATTATATTAAATGGGTAAATAATATTACTATATTAATTTTTTTGTCATTTCTATCAAAGTAATTTCATTCTGTAAAGATAATATCTAACTATCTAACTAACTTATGTCTTATTGTTTTTATACAATTCCAATAAAGATACCCTGAACCATATTTTCATTGAACTTATTGAAACCAGGATATTGTAGCAGGATTTGCAGCGGCGACTTATTTACTTTCTATTTTAGATCCTTTCCAACAACACATTCAGGCAGTCCACTCACTCTCCTCCTGAAGTCGTGCCATGACCTCCACGTCGGTCATGTCCTGCAGTCTGTAGCTCATTGAGACGGGTTCCTCCTCCAGCTCCGACACACCCGCCTCACTGTCCAGGGAAGACTGGGGGCTGATTGCTGCATGTCGACGACCCACGTCTAGAAACACACAGGAGAGCCAGAGGATGTTTATTCTACGAGAGTAGTATTTAAGAGCAATCATCCAAATAACACATGTCGACTGCTGCCAGGTGAAAGTGCAGAAATGACCGAGCAGGTGAGGCGTACTGTCATGGAGATCTTACTGTGCAGAGTGGAGTTTGATAGGAAAGTGGGTGTTCTGTCACTGAAGCTGCAGCTGGTCCTGTTTGGGAGAGGCGACTGGAGGAAGGACTGACCTGGTGGTGGAAAAAAAAACAAATGAACTCACTGACATTAGTTCTAATGTAAATTTGGTCGAACAGGCAGAGGGATTTTTTTTCAGCTTGCTTATCTCAATCCGTCACATGTTCGCCGATATAATCTCATCCCCGGAATTTGCTGTAATCTGATTGTAAACCGCGAGTAACACGTTTACAATCAGATTCAACGGGGCTTCAACAGTATTTGGGGAGAAACAGATGCTTTTGGCTCTGCCTTCTTATTACTTTGAGGTTAAACGAGGTTGGTTTTGATGTGAGTAATGAAGATTATGCTTCAAGTTTAATAGACTTAAATGTGAGGTCAAAATGGAGGATGGCTAGCCTTAATTGCCATCATATCCGCTATTTTGTATTCGGTAAGAGGTTAGCAGATGCCTGAGTGTTAGAAAAAAGGCTAATTTGAGGTTTGAGTCTCCTAATAAGCAGGATGGCACTGGGTGGGGGAAGTGAAAATGAGGCCGACACATCTTACTGTGTCAGTACTGGGAAGGTTCTAACGGAGAATCTGAAAGTGGAAAGCAAACAGTTAATCTGTTTCTTGATAAACGAAAAATGAACAGGATTGTGTAGATCAGCAGCTCTGTGGGGCAATGCTTGTGCACAATGATGATCTCTGATAAACACTAATATCCGTGCTTATAAAGACGGCGTAGATTAGTTTAGCAGTTCTTAAATGTAGCATGTTAGTAGCATTGCACTGTGTTTTAACTTGATAATGACACAAATGGTATGTTACCAGTTATATCACAGGATGAGTACAAAACAAAACTTCTGATGGTAGCATTTATTATTACCATTGTATTTATTATTATAATGGTGATAATAAATCAAACCATGTTTCACATATGCTGGTGTGGAGCAAAAATGGTGGAACAACCAATTCACATCCGCAGAGAAACACCTCTAGCTCATCCACAAGTAATATTACCATAATGTAACAAACAGGATTATCCGGAATATATTTTAATACCAGTAATAATTAGAGCTAAACCAGATAACCAGGCTTAGTTTGTTCATCCAATGGCTCCCTCTGCTTTTTCAGACCCAATACATATGGATTATGGCCCAGATCTGGATCCAAACATGGATATACATGGACATAATTCTAATTGACTTGGCCGCTGTATTTTTTTTTATAGTATTTGCACAATATAAACCAGAGTCATTTGAAGCTGAATAATCCTCCTGACATCCCTGGAGACATCGCACAACAACTGCATGAATATATGAGATATCCATTCCTGTGATGAGCCTGCGCCGGACAAACATGACTTTAAAAACATAAAATTGTTTCACGTTTTATTCCAGTTCTGCATATGTGTTGAGACCTTTTAATCAGAAACAGCATTAACTTTTCTAGTGATGTGTGCTACAGTCGCTCTTCAGTAGGACCAGACGATATGGGTTCAGACATCAATGAGCCTCCAGCGTCTCAATGACCCTGACTACCCGTCAGTCGTTATAGAAAATAATGGGTTACTGGTGCAGATAAGTGTGTATCATTTGGAATACATCCCATGGATATTTAATGACCAACATTCTGAGTCACCTAACAAATTAACTTTGGAAAACTAAAAACTAAAAAATACAATGTTTAGACAGAATAGCCAACTTCCGATATGTGGTGAAAGGATAAGAACGTATACGTACATATATATAATCCTGTCCGATGTTATAGACTCATGTGGTTAGCAGGGGTTAAATATATGAGCAGAATATGTTTGAGATACCTGTGGACTCGGTTAGTACAGGAGATTTGGTGTAAGGCAGGATGGGGCAGCTGAGGGTGGAGAGTCCCTCTATGCAGCTGTATGGACGGATGGAGGAGACGCCTCGTCTCCGCTTAGCTGGACACAAGATTGCAAGGGGGAGGACATGTTAGTCTGATTACTTCTTTATGTAACACACACTTACACTCCTACGCACACACACACGTACACGTGCACATTGATTATATTTTAACTCACTCTGGCCAAATTTTAATCTACTTTCTACAGATCAGTATTGATGTTTTAAATGATTACGTCAGGACAGAGGGGGTTGATACAGAGAGACGAGGTTTAGCTTATTGAGATAAACTACAGATTTCATTTTTAAGGGTTCTTTGGATAAGCAGGGATTGTACATGTAGGCTACATCCTATTCCCCAAATCAGAACGGAATCTACTACTAAATCTAGTTGGGTATGTGGAAGTTGTCCTTATAGGGTTTTCCTAATGTTGCTGCACAAAACCGTTATAATACATACACAGAAAGAAAGCAGTGCATTCATTGTGGGTTACCAAGATTTGTCTCACAGCTCAAATAATTACCTTGTTAACAATCTGTAACTCCTTAATAAATGCTTACTATAAATGTATACACAGGTTATAAACTGGTAATAAACTAGACAGCACTCAGAGAGCACAAACCTCCATCAAGGCAGTTCATACACATTATATGACTCCCTTACCATTAAATCCTGCCCCGAGAATTGGGAATTACATTTGGTGTCATCAATAGTTTGATAGATATTCATGAAATACTATTTCACTAATGGTGTTTTTTATTCTGGATGTAGCTCACTTACTCTTGAAAATAGGTCAAATTTAACCCAAACTGAATCAGTGCCGATTCAGCTGCAATCTGACCTCAATTCAAGACTGCAGCCTTCTTTCTTTTTTGTTATCTCAGAGTAGTGAACTTTCCTGTAAATTCAAACATTCTGTATCACTATATCAGGAATATACATTGGATCCAGATCAGACTTCCATTCTATGGGAGATCTTACAGGGATGTTATTCTTCAAAACTCTAAGCTTTACTCATGAAACTATAACCCCCAAACTCCTCATACCCCTATCCACTGATGCTGAATTCTGGATCCTAATGATGATCCTGATCAACACTAAAATCTAATCTATGTTTATTTTGTCCAAAAAACCCTCAAAATTTGTCAAAGTTTGTTTTAATATTTTTTTTTTTACATATGTAATACCTTAATAAAAAAATAAATATTAGTTACAACTCATTAACCAAAGATCAAATGTCTGTACCAGACAGTGACACAAGGCCTTTTCACTAATTCATGCTGATTTACTGTAGTAAATTTGGCTTTAGATGACAGATGTGGTGATGTGTGCTCATTGTGTAAACAATACACCCACACTGATTGGTAGTCAGAGACACACACCTGACTGAGTGGAGCATTTTGGCATCACAATTAGCCTCAACCTCACGACTGGATAAAACTAGTATTCAAAGCAAGATACACAAACAACAACTACTTAGAGACAAGGACGTATTCATGGCCCCGAGGAGGAGAGCCAACCTTAACTCAATACAGCGATAGAAAAAGAAGAGCGCCTTAAAATGCACAAACACTCACAGTCAGACCAACGCAAACACATCAGCCTCGCTGAATCACAGTTTGGACCTCACAGATTTAACATATGAGGGTAAATAATTACAGACTCCTCAAATCAAAGCACAAAAAGTCAGATAAACACATTATAGACTCATACATGCAAAGAGAGTCTTATAGTTTGGGTTTGAGCAGTAAGAGCTGGAAAAATTTGCAGAAAAAAACCCAGTCAATACAAGCTTTGCTTCTATGGCAACCATATCCCTGTGCATGCGTGTAGAAAACCATAAAGTACTAAATCTAACAGTGGGCTCAGCAACAAGTGTCAATCAGCAGCACATTAGTACCAAGGTTATGAAGGGCTTTTAGTAGTGTCCTAGTTACCTGGTTCGTGTCATAAACATCACATCCTTGCAGTAGAAACATGTCATGAATGAAGATTGTACAGTATCCAGGTCTAACATGAGCATGGGTGGGCTCTAAATTATACTCTCAACATCAGACTGGGAAAATTTAGGTCAAGGGGAGATGCATGCACCTGCTACCAGAAAACTCAGTTTGTGCTGATGTGGCTACACCACAACCTTTGTTGTCATGATGTGGAAAATCTCCAAAGTTCAAATGTGGAGAAAATTATAATAAATGAGAGCATAAATGAAAAATAATAATGAAATGAAGAAACCAGTTATGAGTTACACACCGTTAGGGGTTCTTAAAAAAGGAAGAATGGAATGTCACTGAGTTCTGCCGAGCATTTTCTGAGGAGATGTGCATTTTAAAAAAGGAAGCAAAAATACGTGATGATAAAGAATAGTTTGTATTCTAAAACGATAATGTGACTGACAGGGAAAATTCAATAAATAAATTGTATTTTTGTTCTCTGTTACTGATGATTAGAACAAGTTTGAATCAAACTTGCTGAGAACCCCAGAACCTGAATAATATTATTGCCATGCAAGTGGAGCTTTACAACCAGGTATTACTCCAATGTAAACACCATATTATATATCTAAGAATAACCATGATACTAGTGTGCACAATAATAACTTCTAGAGGAAGAGAGAGAGGTCAATGTTTTCATCTAACTTTGTGCAAGAAAGGCGAAAAGCATAAAGCATTCATTTAATATTTAAAATACAAGAATCTAATCCCAGCATTATTTAGTTTTTTCTTTACTCAGTTCTGCTTATTCAGCATTATTCTAAAAAAATCTGAAACGCAAAATGTTCATATTTCATTTTGAATGAATATAAGACAACGCCATGTGGTCCAACATCACAAATAGGTTGTTATTGAATATCAGCAGAGTTCAAAATAAAATAATATACATTTTTTCGGTGGAGAAAGCGATAGATGTAAACTGTATTGCTGCAGAAATAATCACTTTGTCGGTTTGCACTTTAAAAGTCATGCACTTCCGGAGAGAGAGATACATTTCCAGATGATTAGAAATTATTTGTGTTATATATCACAATCCCGCGGCTCAGAGCCTGCTGCTGAATCCTGCTGCACGCGGATATACTTTGTGGTTGACACATGTCACAGCTTATGATCACATGTCAGCAGCCAGAGAGACAGATGTCCAGATTTGGCGGCAGATGAAAGCGGTTAATCTTGGCGGTATATGCGATGTACCTTGGTCCAGTCTGTGACAGAGGGTCATCCTGGCCAGCTCCACCTCGGGCCCCGGGTGGTCCAGCACCTGTCTGCACCACTGGAGAGGGCCGAGGACACTGTCAGCTTGCCACTTGGATTTGGGGCTCACATACAGCCTAGAAACACAAAACACAGGCCGCAGTTCAGTCCTGACACCTTTAGAGCGTGTCCGGATTTATTACTAAACAGAGAAGTTATAAAGAAAAGCTGGAAGCCGCTTCACTGTGAGAGGAGATCACAAGGGACCAGTTTTATGGCAACAATATTTTTTGCTGGGTCTAGATTGCATTACAATGCAGGGTGGTGGACTCCACAGAAGCCACAGAAAGGGAATGAAACCTCATTACTATAACTTCTGTTCCCTGAGGGGAGAAGAGCAGCGCTTGGTTGATCTGCCCCACAGCTGGGTAATGGCAATAGAAGTGAGGGATGAATATAGTATTGTATAATATTTACATGTGGGCGGGACCTCACATATATTGCTGATGTCATTTTTTACATTTACTTTTGCCTTTTATTCTGTTTTATTTTTGTGTTTTATCATCGTTTATTTTTCTTTTATTGTTTTATCCCCTTTTAGTTCATCTATATCTTTATCCATGTCTTTATCTACTGTAAATGAATTACCATTAATGGCTTTACCATATTCACATTTCTTATTTAACAACGTTATTTTGAGTTCTCGTATCTCTGTCTTCCTGTTTTATACCATACGCTAACTGTCTTGTTCTAAAATCTTCTCCTGTCAAAGCATTTTGTAAACAGTTATTTTTAAAGTTCTATATAAATAAAGGTGATTATGATTATTATTATTATTATTATTACTGGATTATTACTGTGGTCAGTCCTGAAAGTGACAGCAGGATGAAGAAGAAGAGTCATTATTATTACTCTTCGTCACTGATGCCGTTACTCTGAGCTGGGAGTCGTTCGGTTATGTGAAATGGAGCGACGATACTGAAGCTGGATCCCGTTCCTTCAGCTGCGTTCTACTTTTTCCGCATGATAACGTCAGATACGTGAAGCTGGAATCAGTTCACCAGTCAGCATCTCAGTGTGTGAGCTACCCAAGTCAGCAAAGTAGTTCACCCCTGGGCGGAACGCTACCCACAATGCTGAGCTGTTTGATCACAGGCAGAAGGAGGTCATTGTTTCTAATTTCATCCCCCTGCTGTTTTACTCTGCATCCACACTGAGTCAGGCTCTCAGGTAGCTACATTTAGCTTTTGGTACTGTACAGTGTAACTTAAATCATGTTTTCAAAGTCACTCCACTTTCCAGCCATCACTACACCACATGGATCTGAGATGGAATTTGAATCTCAACTCAAACAACTATGTTTAGTAACTGATTCTTTCTCTTTCATGCCTCACATTCATCAATTTTCTGAAAAGTTTTAATTAAGTTTTAATTTTATCATATGTTAATTATGCTAACACACATTGGACACCCGTCTATCATAGAGCGCTGAGGCTTATGATACATTTTAAAAGCCTTTACCCACCATTGCTTGTTGTATGTCTGAGTTGGATGGTCTGTTTTCTCCCCCACTGGCATATTCTTATTTATATGGCAATCCTGGGTCTGCGTTCATTTTTAAACGCATGGAACGTTATTGTCATCGCTCCAAGGACTTATTTCTACTGTTTTTCCCTATGAATTTAAACTAAATTCAGAAAAAGGTCCCTGGCTGGCTTCTCCCTTTACCGGGAATCAGCTCAAAAGGACCTAAATCTCAGAGAAGTGACCTCACTGGATGCATTTAAAGCCACATTAAAACACAGGGATGCGAGCAGATTATGCTATAGATGTTTTCATTGATGCATTTTAACCCAGCTTAATCCCTGATGAGGTTGCCTTTTGCCAAATACATACAATTCAGTTCAGATTTGTGAATTGTTATCTATTATGGTATGGCCGTGTGTTCTGCCTATCTTGGGCCAGTTTGCTCTTGTAAAATAGATTTTTAATCTCAATGAGACTCTCCTGGTTAAATATAGGTTAAAAAACAGATGCAGGATGCTCAACACTGTTAAGTTTGTTCACCCCCCTCTAAGTTAGCAGTTCTCCAGCGTCTTCATGTCTACCCCACCAGCAGATTGATCAATGGCGTAATCAATAAGGGGGTAGCATTACGCATGTGTCACAAAACTGTGAACTGAAAGATAGGAACTCTGCGGGTTTTTGAAATAATAAAGGTACATATACTTAATTCAATTACTTTATCTGTGTAAGCTTGTAAACTTAGCTAACACCTCTAAGCAGAAGTGACTTAAAATTAAAACTTCTTAGACCATCAAGGTAAAATTTATTTTTGCACAACTTTACAGTTCTAAGTGAATTATAAAGTCAAAACAGTGCATTAAGTTTGTCCTAGATTAGGTATAGCATTTCTTCTTTAGTTTTTTTACTTGTGTTGTATTTTTTCTGATAGAAACTAATCTAGGAAATTGTTTATGCACTGCTCTGATTATAAGATTCCCTCAAAACTGTCAAGTAAAGCATCTTTTTGGCTTTAAAATGTCAGTTACATCCGCAAACGTTGACTTCGTTTGATGAGCTAACACAGCTGTATCCATTTGATTTAATATAAGTGCATTAACTTAATTCAACAACTCACACAGTTTAGTTTATTGATTGTTGAACTGAATAAACGCATGAATGTGAAGCAAGTGAAATAGCATGATTTGCATTAATTGTATGTTTCTCAGTTTGATATAGCTGGAGGCTCATAAGTCATGTACGGAAAATGCATCATTATTCGTTGTTTGCACATACACTCACGAAATAACTCCAGGAGTTACCTAAATGGAGTTTATCTTTGTCTTATCAGGTGCTGAAAAAAAACCATTTAATCAAGTAGAAATCATTTCCATGATTTAATCATCTCAATACAAAGAAAACCTGTTGAGGGAAAACAATGTGAGCATTCATTCATCATTATCCATGACGCTTATCTTATTCAGGTTGCACTAGGATATGCAACAAAAACAAGACGTGTAAACAAGACAAGTTCATGCCGACTTGACTAAATCTTGTAAAAGTGAAGTTGTTGAATTTCATGGAAGTCCTACATGATGTAATCTTATCTTACCAACGTGAAACCATTTCAAACCCAGCACATGCTACATTCAAGTAAACGCAACAACCAGGCAATTTCATTTAGTTATTTTTCATCCTAATGTCCTTAAATGTACTTTGGTTGGAAATTGTTGAAGAAAATTGGATTAAGTCAAATCAACAAGATATTTTTGGAGTGTGTCTTTGACACTAATGTGGCCTGTGAAGCGACCATTGTGCTCTGAAACATATTAAGACATGGATCCTGGGACAACACTGGAGAGGTTGATGAAATCAGGGTACGTTACCAGCGATCGGACTCTTCATCGGGGAGAACGACGCTCAGGTCCAAAACCTCCACTTCATCCAGGACAGTCGTGGCTCCGGCGGAGACCCTCTCCTCCTCCGCGGCGTCACGAGACACCGAGCTCGGCTGGAAATAGGCGAAGAGCTCCTCCTCGGCCGAAGCTCCTCTGGAGGCACATGGATGCGACCGTGTCGGGCTGGAAATCCCGTATTTGCAGGAGAAATGGTCAACGGGGCTGGTGGCGCCTCGGCGCAGACACGACAGCGAGGAGGTCTGGAGATGAGGGCCGACCGAGCAATTGTTTACTGCGCTCGCCCGCGTCCGCAATTGTTCGTTCTGCCGCTCCAATTTTCGGACCAATTCTTGCAGCTTCAACACCTCCAGCTCCGGGTTGGCGATTTTATTGTTGCCATTGACGTCTGCCATCATCTGGGGGTTCAAAACCTCTGCTTCCATTTGGTAAAAAGCACATTGAGAGAAGCTTAAAGCGCGTTCTGCCTGCAGAGGGTCATATTCAATTCAGAGAGGGTGTCCAGATCCCCCCCGTTTAAAGCTGCTACACACACACACACACACACACTCACACATACACAGTGCACACACTGATGCTGCTGCTGGGATGACTGCACAGCCTCCATCTGATTGGTCAGCAGCTTGGATTTCAACTCCCATCACACCACTGCCGAGGAAGTATTTATATTGTGTGCAATTATACAGGTTTTATGTATTTGTATGCAGTTCTGTACTCAGTAAGCTGCTTTTTCGAGATTTATACATTTGTTGGGCCCATAAATAGACTAAGAACATCAAATCTGGATTTGCATTATTTTTAAGGGTGCTAAATATGATTTCAAAAACACTGAGGTCATGTATCCAGATCTTTTAGTTTATTCATAAATGCATTTCTTTTTATATCACACTGGAAAAAAAATCTATTTATTTTATATTTTTAAGAGTTAGTGCCTGAAGATGACATTCACTTCCACTACGGCACCATGCCCTATCTGGAATACCGGTGTTAGAATAATTATCCAGAATCCACAAATCAAAGAGCTGCCTCTAAATTTAATAAACTGTTTGTCAGTCCAAGATCCAAACCTAAAACAAAATTTCATCAAAATATGTTGAGAACTTTTTGAGTAATCCTGCTAACGAACAAAAAAATGCAAACAAAAGTAAAAAACCTTCTTGATTAGAGTTGATTATGAGATGGCTGCTGTGTGCAAAGTTGATTTCATTTAATGATTATTCTTTTATATTGTCCATTCATTTATTCATCCATAAAGCTCTTTCAAAGACTTCCAGTTATATCATGAATACTTTCCTACTGGGTGAAATTAAATTAATGTATTAATTTATCTAAGTAATCAAAAGATAACTTACTGGTACTGGTAGCTTCTTTTCATTGATCTGTTCACTGATTCTACACATTGAATGAGATCTGAGTTCTAGACAGCCTCCCTGTCCCTCCCCCTGCCATCATGAAATCCAAACGTTTGAAGTATATAATAAAGGACATCTCCCCTATGGAGGTTTTCAAGGCACGACCTATGGGCAACTATGGGACCTATGAGGACAAACCCCAGGGTCGACCCAGAACTCGCTGGACTGACCTTATGCAGTATCTCACTAGGCCTGGGAACTCCACGGGATCCCCAATGATGAGCTGGAGAGTGATGCTGAGGAGAGGATTCAATGAGCATAAGAAAATAAATGAATGGATTTTTAATATACCAATTTTAATTATTCAGTACACTGAAAAGAAATGCTTTGTCAATCACTACAGACGTTTGGATTTTTTTGGAGCAGCTAATGACAGACAGATGAAAGAGATTTCATTGTCAAGGGGTTCGCATATGGTGGCATGTTTCAATAGCTAAGGCATATTTTAATCCTCGATAAATCCTCCACTTTGAGCTCATTATACCGTTTGAGAAAACAGCACATAGATAGAGATGATCAGGAAGTGGGAGGACGCACATACTCTAAGAATGTCCCGCACAAAGACTGCACACTTTGATATAATATGGTAAAAATGGTTGTGGGTAACTATAGATACAGATAGTGAAGACTACAAGCTCCTAATCCCAGCAGCTGTTTGGGAGAAATTTGATGACGATGGTCTCACATAGCCAGACCAGTGTCCTCTTCTTAGAAACTCTTTTACCAGTGGAAAATGTTTTTGCGATGGTGGGTTTCTGACTGACCGTGTGAGACGAGGACAGAAATACACATTCTGCATGCGTGCGATAAAAGCCACGAGCACAAAGAAACTCATTTATCACGACAACTAAGGTTCTGTGTACTCATCTGTTCATGGATTCCTACGAATCACAGTAAACAGGGACGTTCCTCCGCACGAGCGCGTGAACACAATTACTGTTGACTGCTAAAACTACAACCAGGTGGAACCTGACATGGTACCTTCTCCCTCTTGTGTTTATGAAGGGTGAACGCTATTTTGTTGTAAAACACAGACTGATTGGACAGATGGGAATAGCTTTCATTACATCAGAGATGCTTTAACTACTTAAAAAAATATGCAGCCTTCAAGAGGAGGTCCTATGGAGGGCATGGGAATTTCAGGGTTTGTTGTTGCTGATGTGAAGTCAGGTTCATTTCTATGACAAACCAGTTAATATTCACATATCACATTGATCATTTTCCAATTTTATCCCCAGATAGACCTTATGGCGAGGTAGAACTGGATTGAATTTAGGAAAGCTCGGATATATAGTTCCGACAAGGGAGTTCTAGCTCGGAAATTTTTGGCCATATTTTCTTCACCATTGGTCCCATTTAGTCCAAATTTGGTTCATATGTATCGACTTAGAGAGCTCTGTCTTGTATACATGATTTTTTACCACAGTTATTCACATTATACTCACTAGGGGGAGCTTTTTCCCAAAACACTGTTTTTCAGACATAACTAAATGTTGGTTGGATTTAATCCAAATTTGGTGCGTATCAATGAATAAACGGGAGCTTTTTAGCCACAAAGACTTTAGTGCGAGGAAGAACTGGATTAAATTTGGGAAAACTCGGTTTTATATTTTTTCGACACTGGAGGGAGCTTTAGTTGCAAAACTTTCGGCCCAGAACTTCTCTGTTGGTCTGATTTAGTCCAAATTGGGTGAATGTGAATGGACTTAAGGTGCTCTATCTTGGATATTTGTTATATTGTACTCTAATGGTTGATATTCTACTGAAAGGGGGAGTTTTATTTTAATTTTTACAAATAATGTTTTTCAGCCATATAGTCCTAATGTTGGTCTGATTTAGTGTAACCATGGTGAAAATTAATCGACTTTTTTTCTTTCAAATATACAGTTTTTGCGACATAACTTCACATTTAATTTGAGGAGTTCAGATCAGGGGGATTTCTTGTACAACTTGGGGGATTGGGGTCTTTTGGTGGATATAACCTTGCTGTCGGTGGAGACGACAGAGGAGGTCTATCTATAACCTCAGTGCTGACTTTGGCCTCCACTCCTTGTACTTTGGCCACTTTTATCTTCCTGAAAAGGTTTGGATGTCTTCCTTTACTTCACTGCCTTGGATCTACAGGAAAGAACCAAAGATGGTCTTCAGATGAGACATCATATGCCTTGAAGGATCTCTAACATTGTGGTGGGCGTCTGTCCCAGGTACCCCTGCGTCTCCGGACCCAGTCAAACAGATTTTTTTTTAATATGCTTATATTGTATACAATGCATTTAAGGGAATACATTTTGTGATACAATAACATTTTTTCTGAAAGACAATTCACATGTTTAATATTCATTTGATGATCATTACTTCATAATTTCAGTTTGATTCCTAGAATAAGGGAATGTCTCTGTCATGTGCAGGAAAAAAATTGTAGCTCATACAGTATCATTATCAATATCATATTTTATTTTAGTTATGCCAAATGATATGTCAGTAAAGAGAAATATACCGTATATCTCAGTGTTACATGTTCCTCCCTCCCGCCTTGAGGTATGACACCTGTCTAAATCAGTAATGGCCTCCTGTCATCTCCTCATCCTCAGGTGCTGGAATTCCTATAGTGATTAGGAGCAGCCTTTAAGAAGGCAAGACTTCTGGCCCTCTCTCTCTCTTACCATTCTTCACACACACAAACTAATTAAGAATTACCTTAAAAATGACAATAACAAATAAAAAAGCACTTAAAAACCGAAAGAGATAGATAGAAAGATATACTGATTCCCTTTATTGCACAAAGAAAATCCCCCGGCCCTAAATATTACGATATCTCCATCATGTTAGGCACAAGTGTCCCCCTGCAAGCTGCAAACATCAGAGAGTATCTATAAACTTTTTAAATCCATGACAGGGGTAGTAGATCCAGAGACAGGAATATCATCATGTCAACCACACAAAGAACAAGTAGCTGCGATTGTGTCTGCCTGTTCATAACGCTAAAATCTACAATGTGACTAATAATGTAACAACTGTTTCTCTTGTCAGAACACGCAGAGAAAGCTCAGTCAGCTAGTGAAAGCATAAGTGCAGTAGAACCCATCCTACCCAAACATAGTGATACATTTTTTCAATCTTTAATCTTGTGCTCGCTTTTCCAGTGGAAGTTTGATGGAACCTCAACGACGCCACTTATCTGTGAAGGGGAAAATATATTGCATGTTTAGTAAAGGGCGATTTCTGTAATTCTTAAGCAAACAGAACAAAAATATATATAAGAGTTTATTGAATGATTTATTTTTATTTTTTTACCTTTGGTGACCTCGAAGCAGTTCTCACAGTGCACCATGTTATGGTAGAGCCAGATGTAGTCTCCTGCCTTCATGTGACCCAGAGTGCTGTTACACACTTCACACTGTCCAACACACACACACACACACACACACACACACACACACACACACACACACACACACCTTATCAGTGATGGACAATCAGAACAAACAACTATGAGGTACTTTTTCTTAATCCATGAGAATCAATGTAGAGACCAGTGTCACAAACTATTTAAATGCTATTGATCACTACTTATACACCTTTATTCTTGTTTTTTAACTCATGAAGTGCTAATTTTGTTAATGTTTGGTTTCTTTTTTAATGTTACTAATGAAAAAATTTAATCCATTCAACAAATTTCAACGCTTTAATATCATACCTTGAAATGTTTTGAACAACTTGATATATATAAAATATGAATTTTCATGTTTTCTTGTGAAACCTGTGCAATTAGAATTTTAATATATGTTGTGGAATTGCCAATAAAGAAGAAAATCTTTCCAAGCAAAAAAAAAGCGTCAATTTATTTTTTTTTACTGTGGATTTGCTTTTATACAATGTTGTATTTGTTGTATTTAAAATAGAATAAAAATGTCCAGGACTGAAGAGTTTTATTCTCAAAAATACTTGGTTAAATAAAATAAATTCAAATGAAATAAATAAAATAAATAATTAGCATGACAAAATCCTGCAAGATCAAAATTTATATCTACAATTTGCATATGCATTTCAAAATATAACAAAATAAAATCTAAAATTTACTTTTCCGGCTTTGATGAGTCAAACTCAACTACTAAGGAGAGTTATGTAAAATAAGCGCAAACACCTTTGTGCTTCAGGAAGATTTTACATACAAAATACACAGTATAATGATGTTCTTTCAAAGAAAAAATGATGCATTCATTCTGATTAAATCACAAAACATACAATAAAAGTCAGCTCCACATCAACCTTACCATCATTAAACTGGTTTCTATAACATAAATGCATCATTTTTTCTCTATATACTTGTGTAGCTTTTCTTTCTCTATAGTAATATCTTATCTGTAATAGCGGATAATCCTGGTGTGATGTAGCGCATTTCACGTGCTTGTTACTGAATGTTATAGAAGGAGAGACAAAAGCTGATGCACTCACTTTGAAGCACGATGCGTGGCACCGGATCCTCATGTCTTCCAGGATCATCTTGGCATCGTCGTTGAAGGGCTTACGGCAGGAGGTGCACAGGTCTTTCTCAAGCACCGTCCTTTGACAGAAGTGAATAAAGAACATATGAGAAAAAACATATAAAATAAGATCATTGATAAGTCTTGACCTTGGAAAAAGTTCTTTGGGAGATAGAAAACCTCCCTTAAACTGGTGGGTTGAAAAACTGTAGGAAAAGGCAAATAAATGGATCTTGTGTTAAGACTTCCTTGGGATGCATTTTTTATATTATAGATTAAATGATCCATTTAATCTATAAAACCAACTTAATTTATATGAGTTTGCTAAACTGTATTTATTAAGTTCATTTTACTACTGCAAAATCAGTTGAACCAACCCTATTAAATAAAGTTGTACCTACTCTAGTCATTAAGTTGTGAATCTTAATTAATTATTGACCCAAACTGAGTATATTTAGTTTGAGCTACACAATCGCTTAATGCTGAATAAAACCAATTTTATTATGTGAAAATACTTAATTCCAAGTTAGTTTTGGAGTATTTCCAGATTTGAAACTGTCCTGTTTTCTTTCCCCAAGGCCAAGACAGAATTTTTGTCACACGTTTCCTACCTGTCAGAGGACCCAAACACATTCTTCATGGAGGATTTAGAGTAGTTGGTATCAGCCACGACTTCATCTGACCTGCTGTTAGTTAGTATTAGTGACACAGTCTTGCTTTTCTTTAATATGAGGTTAGTATAAATCATTGCAACCGCCCATATTTAATAAAAAATGAATACCTGCTGCTCCTGTACGATGACTGGAGAGTGGGACTTGAGAGGCTGCTGTACTCGTAACTATTCAAAGACAAAATCAACAACAGATGACGTGTAAGATTTAGAATATTTCTGTGTACTCAGGGCCACACATAGAGGTGGGTGGGGGTCCCAGGCCCAGTTGCTAGGGGGTAAAAAAATAATAATCATCAAGCAGTGATGACCAAATTTATTTATGAATCATCCCTGGCTGTTAATAAAAAAATGATTTATTGTTAGTTTAGTAAAACTTTCCCCGTCTCACCATCTCCCGAAGTCAATCTTTTTTATGCAACATCAAAACCCTACCCAAAACCCTAGAGGATGTTAAAAGGTAAGAGGCAGACAGCGTTATTGGAGGAGTGACCACCACCCTGTTAGGAAGAGAATGATGGAAATGATAGAAAAGGCTTCCGTACATTAATGTAGGAGGGAAGGTGAGAAGGGAAAGACCCATGGATGGGCCAACATTCGCTCTGATTGAAACACAAATCATTTCACAAATCAGTGATGCTCCTAGTTTGCTCTGTTTCCCACCTTGGTTTGGAGTAAGAGGAAGTTTTATAATCTCTGCTGTAGTCTCCACTGTGTGGCCAAATATACAACAGATTAGGGATTATGTTGGGGCTTCAGTCAAATAGTTATCTGCTTGTATTTGTACAGATAGAAACACCAATCCAATGTTCCTCAGCAACAGTTTGATAGTATGACAAGTATGAAAGTGCAGACAGTAATGGGTCTTAAATCAAGACAAAAATTCCAAAACGTTAGAACGTTCTGCTCATTACAAGCAATATAAAGACAGAATTACTGGAAATGAGTAGTTAATGTTTTGATTGAGATGATTTTAAGAATCTACTGTATGCCTTTATCCGACTGTCTTGTTTCCGCTTAAATCTATTCCTCATGTCATATCTCCCGTTTTACGCTACCTGTCAATGTTTTTCCTTGTCAAGTTGCCATTTAGTTGCCTCTGTTTAGTGATATTGTGGGTGCACTTTTTTTTTGCATCTTTTCCTCCCATTCATGTGTCCTGAACATACATTTTAATTTAGTATAATTAAGTATAGCATTCTTCATTCACTTAAACTTTCTATTCTCTATTATTCTATTTTGTCCATTTGATATTCTTATTGCATCTTCTATCTTATATTATATTATATTATATTATATTATATTATATCATATAAGTTTATATTATATCATATTATATTGTATTGAATTGTGTCGTATCATATTATATCGTATTGTATTATATTGTATCGTATTGTATTGTATTGTATTGTATTGTATTATATTATATCATATTATATTAGTTTTTATTGTATATAAAACTAAGACCTGGGTTTATAACCAGACTGACTTCTCAGGTAGATCATTTTTATTTTGCATCGTTGTATGATTTCGGACTATGTCGACTGATTTCTGTCTGGATGGAAGGGTCAGTAAGACATGCAAAGACTCTCATGGTGTATAAGTCCGTACATTACGCACACAGCAGCCCAAGTAAGAAGACGCAACAGACAGACACAAATACAGGAAAACACATTTACACAATTTTTGTATAATTTTTCTATAATTTTTCTATAATTTTTCTATAATTTTTTGATCTGATGATCTTATGTTCAGTTTGGTTGGCACAGAAACAACAAAAAGAAATGTCATTTGAATTCCTACCTTTTACTTTTAGACTAAGTCCATTCAGAACCTACATTTTTTCCACTCTCATTTCCATAAAAATGTTTTTGTCTTTTATTGGTTGTTGTTTTTCCTGGTTGTTTTTCTTCGTATTATTCTATTCATGCCCTTTATCTTTATCTCTTATGAGTAAAAAACGTTCATAAAGTTCTTCAACATTTACCAGAGTCTGTTTTTTCAGGAATAACTTTTCTACATGAGTAATAGGCTGTTTACCTGCTGGTTCTTAGAGTGGAGGATGGTGATGAGAGAGGTGAGCTCTCCACCCTAAAATGGAGGAAAATGACGTCAGAAATCTGGATAAAAAACACGTAAAGAACAAATGGCATCCAGCATAGAAAGTTTTATCGGGCGCTCACCCTCTGCTGCTTTCCACGGTGACTATCTCCCTGGTTCTGAAGCTGCTGCTGCTGCTGCTCAGGAGACAATTGAAATAAGATATTTGACTGACTGGTTTCTTCAATAGTTGCATGTTTTGTTTCTTGTTATATCCATTGAGACATCATACCTGACAGGCGAAAACACATCAGAGGATATGGATCTAGGCAGGAGGGTACCATACAGGCTATCCTCAGCCCTGTAAACAGCCATATTCAAACACATGGTGGTTAGGAGGGAAATCCATATTTTCTCAGAGTCTATTCCAATGCATTTGATTGATGAAGGTTGATATTACCCAGAGGATGTCCTTGTATAGGTTGTGGTTTTCGGACTATCGCTGAAAGAGAAAATTATATTTAACCCTTTAATGACCGGCTGGACTGTTTGATTGAGAACATTTTGAGTTATTATTTCTTATTGAAATATGTGAGACACTTGACTGAACCAGTTCATGCATTCATGTATATGCTAAAGAGTAAGGGGCCAAGGATGGAGCCCTGAGGGACCACAAGTCAAAGAGGCTAGCAATTGAGAAAGTTCTGTTCGATGAGTAGGACTTTGTATGGCATATTTAAGAATATGAAGAATAATGTAACTTGATTGAACCAAAAACAATTTGAATCAAGCTCAAATAGTTTTCTAAAAACATGCTTTACCAAAAGGGTGGAGCTAATCTACTTAAATCAATGTATATCGTGAAATATAATTTCAATTATAACATAAGTCTGATTTTTTTTTAGTGTGGGGGGGATGAGTTACCCTCGAATGAGGAGGTTAAATTCAAAGTGATGCAAAGTTTTAATTTCTCTTTAATTTACTCCAGCCTGATTTGTAATAATCCGAAAATAACCCACTCTTTATTGCTGGTGTAGGTCGTCTCAGTCACTCTGGTTGACCTGGTGGGAGAGTAAGAGGTGGTCGAAACATCATCCTTGATAGCGGAGGGGATCAGTATGTCGTAGAGTTTGTCCTCCGCACTGCACAGACACGCAGGTTAAATTTAGGGGGATGCAAAGTTTGAATTTTTTCTTTTATTTACTTAAGATTTTGCTGTATAATATGGCAGCAGCTTACTCTTTGTCGCCGGTAATGCTTGTCTCAATCACCTTGGATGTTCTGGAGGTGGAGTAGGATGAGTCTTTTGGCCTGTTTGAAAAATAGTCGATAAGTTATGTAACACGCAAACAAGAACATAAAATGTATCTTTTAATGTTATTTATGAAAAAAAAATTCCCAATTTCCTCAACCTCAAAAAAAAGTTGGATAAATAGAAATAACTTGTGTTATGTTGAGCCAACATTCACCCATTGGATAATCTTGAATATCTGATTAAGAAAACAAATCTTCTATCTCAAATGGTCAGTATGAGTTTTTTTCAGCTGACTTGAAGACATAGGTTATCTAAAAAATGCTTAAACAGCCCTTTAAAATTGCTTAAATAAAATGCTTAAATATAATTTGCTAATCACATCTCAAGCATGTGATGGTCTTTCATCTGCAACAGTGTCACTATTAAGCAACTTAGAAGAAGTTACATGCTGCCGAGATGAAGATGTTTACATGCAAATCACTTTTAAGGGTATTATGGGTAAAAACACATATTTTTGGGTAGTGCTGTTTACTGTATATATATATATATATATATATATATATATATATATAAGTGCATTCATATAAGGGTGGTAGATGTTACCATACAAGGTGGCAGCAGTTCATTCGGTGGAATAATTTCTAAGATGGGGCTCAATATTTATATTATATAATATTATATAATATTTATTATTATATTAATATTACTCTGCAGAAGAAGATGAAACTCACTCATCGTCAATGCTGCTTCTCACCGTCACAGTCTCAGTGGTGGAGATGGATCTTTTAGTGTAAAAATCAAAAACAGGACATGTTAGAATATTTAATGCATTATTGCCAGGTGTCGCCATAAATTCCTTTTTCTTCACTCCAAAAATCATATTAGAATTAAAGCACTTCCATCTATTTGATTTTATTCAAATAATCATATATTAGAAATGTATTTATTCAAATTTCGATAGAACAATCAGGATTGAATTGGTTAAAATTCATGACATTGGTTTAGAAAGAATTTCTAGGAAATAACATTCTTTTGAAGGGGAAATGGTTTTATACAATTTATTAGGAATATCACATAAATATTATTTTTACTTGTTTCATTCATGTATTAATGACAAATATGCATCACATAAAATAAATCTTTGTTTTTTTTATGTTAAATGATGTTATCCAAATGCATAAAAATTTGAGATATAATTAAAATATATAAATATAAAATTTTAGGCTTTCATATATTTTTGGAGTGTATGCTTGATGAATGGATATATCACCTGTCAGAAGGGTAGGAGTCACTCTTGGTCGATGAAGAGTAGAGTGTGTTGTAGAGTTTGTCCCCCGCACTACACATACATACAGGTTAAATCAGAGGTGATGATAATGTTAATGTAATTTTAATATCATGGAATTAGCTCACCCTTTAGTGCTGTAAGATGAGTCGATTTGATCTTCTGACCTGCTTAAAAACGATAAAGAATAAAGGACTTTTTATTTAGAAAATTAGGAAAAAAGCTTTCACCAAGAGGAGATTAAATGGGATGGAACTCACAGGCTGCTTTTCACTGTCACAATCTCAGTAGTGGTGATAGTTCTTTTACTGTAAAGGAGAAAAATATGCATTTCTTAGAATATGTAATCGCTTAATACCTGGTGTGACCATTAATGTCTTTTTCTAGAATAAGTAACTGAGAATATTACCTGTCGTTGGTGGATAAGTCACCCGTGATAGAGGATGGGATCAGTGTGTCGTAGAGGTGGTCCTCAGCACTGCACAAACATACAGATTCAATTATAAGTGATGCTAAGACTCAATTTTTTTTGTATCTTACTCCAGAATTCTTTTAATAATCTGACAGTAGCTTACTCTTTATTGGTGGTAACATTTGTCTCGGTCACCCTGCTTGATCTGGTAGGCGAGAAGCTTGTGTATTGTTGTCTGTATAAAAAGGTTATTAAAAGTTGTTAAATGATCAGTGACGCCTCGAGACTCAGTCACAGTGTTGAAGAAATGACAATGTTTCTGATGTGAACGGCCTTTAAGTGTTTTTATTTAAAGGCAACATAATTCTCTGTTTCTCCAAAATATTGACAAATATGTAATAACATATTCCATTGAAGAATCCTCCAAATTAATATGAACTTTAATAAATCCTTCCCACATGTATGATTTGTGACCCCTTTGGTCACTTGTGAACAACTTTGAACCAGGGGGCTTATAAATAGTAGAGACCAATGATTAGTAAAGTGTATAATTAGGTGATTATTACAGAAGTCTCTGCATTATTACATAAAGACAAGCCCATATAGTCGCAAATGATTTGTAAATTGTTGTTTTTATTTACATATTTACGGGGAAACTTGGGATGGCAGCAGGGGGATTTTTTTAAAGTCTATTTATGGTTCAGATTGCATTTGTATTTGGCCCCTATTATAGAATTGCATTTGAAAATAAGATTATCCTAAAAACATTTGGGGAGGAGGGATCTTACCTTAAATGTTTTTCTTAATTAAGTGATCATAAACACTTAAAATAGGCTTAACCTACTTTAAATATAAAAGGTAAGTGTTGTATAAAGGTCAGTGTTATAATGTCACTTTTTTTTTTACCATGAACTTTAATATATTCATATGTATGCAGACATTAAATTGTGCATTGTATTGCATTTCATTTTAATTCTTGCATCTGCGGTTGGGTTTGTAAAACCCCGTGGTTTTCATGGTTTTTCACCAGTGTGCCCTTTGTGATGATTTCTGCAGCCAGATAGCCCAGATAAATGTGAGCCCACAAAAAACAAAATTGTGGGCTCACATTTAGGATTAATGTGAGCCAGAATTTAAAAAAAAAATAGATAACTCTAGTTCTCTTTGGTGCTTCTAAAAATATATATTTTTGAATATTTGTATATGAGAATAAAGATGATATTAGTCAGATTTCTCTTACCAATTATAAATGTCTTCCTTACAGCTGAAATGGGAATACTGAGTATAAAATGTGATTTATTGCACTTACATTTGCATTTCTTTAATCAGTTATTTTAAGGACTCGTATCATGTGCAGTACCCTAAAATACCTCTAGGGGTCAACATACTTCTATTTAAGAAACAATAACCCATAACAGAGCATTATATTTATATAATTTTTTCAACAACAATAAAGTGACATAACACTGATCCCCTTTAGTAAAAAAAGGGCCTAAAGTTGTTTAATAATAATAATAATAATAATAATAATAATACATTTACTACATTTACTGCACTTTACATTTGGATCAAATCTCAAAGTTTAACATTAAGTTTAACATTTTAGTGCAATTGGAATCAATCACAATAATATATATCATAATAATCACAATCTAACAATGTCATTTCATTAATGTGACACTCATGGAGAGATTTTCCTGCAGATTAGTCTTTTATTTTTGATAATTGATGGGTTTTTGCTGATTATAATTCTGGGATCATTTATGACGAATGGAATATTATCACATTCTAGAAGTGCTATTAGTACAGGAAAGGATCTGAGTAGTAACAAGTATAGAGAATATTTACCCTTGACTGGAAGACCTGACCCTCTCGGTGAACGTCGGCGTTGATGGAACGTTCAGAGGGGATCTACAAGAAAACTGACTCATCATGAAACTGTCACAAAACCAATGTGTCAGATAAAGATGGTAAATATCAAAGCTGCTATTTTTTCCTATACCTCGGATTCTGGGTGGTGGTGACAGTGGTCTCAGTGGCTCCATTCTTGGTCACGTTGGTGGTGGTGGTGGTGCTAAATGAGAAATGACATTAAAAACAGACTCTCAAAGTGTTCAGCCATGATATTTTTTCTTGGTCTTTCCAGGTTATGTAAAAAATTTTTTTTTTTAATTTTAAACTGGATCTATATTTTCAGTAAGACATATTGTCTTACCTTTCACAAAGCCATAAAATCAGTTTGAAGACTCTTAATCTCCACATTTGTATCTGTTACTGCCCCCATCCAAATGCATATTTTATTCTTGATAATCTGGATTATGATACAGATCTGGATCACATGCATTGCACATGTGTGGTATAATGATTTGTCCATGTCTAGGTTGTTTTTTTTTTAATCTAAATTGGTCAAATAATTATCACTATTCAATCTCCTGCATTAGTTGAGCTGTCATAGAAGCATACCTTTTGTAGGAGGAAGTCCTGGTAGAAGAAAGAGTGCTGCCAAGACAAGATATGTTTAATTAGACCTTAGATGTGGTTAAAGTTACTTTAAGAGTCTTGACCTGGACAAAGGAGTAAGGCTTGAAATGCAAAAATGATTATATTCTAACACAAATACAACACCAACCTGCTCTGCGGATCGTCCACCGAAGTTCCACCGAACCTGGAATAACAGAATTCAGAATCAAAGGCAAATCATTTTTTAAGCAGAAAAGAAAAAGTATGAACAAATGTCCTGAAAGGAGACCATGCAGGATGTTATTATCAATAATACTTGTTCATGAGAGCCTTCACAGATGTGGTTGAGGTGCGTACTGGTGTGGTAGTTTTATAATCTTCAGTCTCTGAACTGTGAACAACACAAAACACATTCTAATTAAATAAAAACAATAACGTTTGAAGTTATTACATGATTAGACCCAGTCACCAGTTTAGAATATCAATTATTATATCCTATATGTGAGGAAAAAGGTGTTTTTTTTTTACCCATTTCCAGTTTCACTGGTTTTATACTGGCTCAGAATAGCCTTGCCGTAGTTTGGGTCCCGGCTGGAGGACGGAAAAGAATTACAAATGGATTTAGTCACGCAACAATGGATGACTCAACCCTCAGACTTCTAAAAGGAATGTAGAAGGACGTTTTTTTATGAACTGAGATATGAACTAAGTCACACCCAACACCAATGCCATGTCCAGGGTGTGTGTCACAATCAGGTTTATTTCCACATAGCCTTCGTGTACAACAATGGTCATGTGATGTATGACATTAAAAATACTAAACAAGAAAAATATAAAGAAATCCAGAGTGGAATAAAAATAATGTTACATGACTTACTCAATGTCTTCATCATCTTCATCTGGCTTTTTTATTATCCAGCTGTTGTCTTTGAGCAGAGAGCTGCTCTTGCCTGTAAACACGAAAAAAGAACAAAAAAGTTAACAATTAATTTAATACAACAGAGCGGGTTGAATATGTACTAATTAATATATGTGTGGATTTTAGTGATAATATTATTATTTTCCCTTGAATTTGAGCCCACTATATTTCTGTTTCTAGCTCTTTTTTTACATTTTTTTATTGAATTATTGTTCTTTAATGATCTAATTTTCACCAAAGCCTCGAGACTTGTTGAGTATTTGTAACATTTGTAATAGATATTCTGTTTTATTCTAGTTTCCATATTATTCGATCGCTACCTCGCGTGAATTTTAGTCTCAAATAGTTTCATGTCAAAATTTGGATGTCTTAATACACTTAGGTTTAGATCAAATAACAGATTTGATCTGCTCAAACAAAACATACCATGAAATGACAGATGGTTTAACAACTTTAAATGCTTGGCTTTAAGACTAAATGAGAATGCGCTAAAACAAGAGAACATGTCTGCAAATACAGTATATGCAGTTAAACGTGAATACTTTCAAAGGACATGAGGAGCATGTCGAAATTGGAATCCTCTTTCTAAATTATCAGCACAATCAGGAACTTTGTTATTTCATGATCTGATATTTCTCAGTACTTACCAGTTGAATATCGGCTCATTTTGTAATCCTACCTGAATGAAAGAAGACACAACAAAGGAATTCATCACTTGAGACCACATGAACCACTAGGAGGCACAGTGGGCTGAGACCTTTCACATACTCTACAATCTGTGTGCTGATGTTGGACCTGAGATCAGTGTGCACGCGAATCTAACCGACAAAGGAATTATCGCTTTTTGTCTCAATTTGCATAGTACTTTCTGCACACATGTGAATTCTCGTCATGTTTCGGGTCGACCTGTCAACGCACTGTGTTTATGGTTACAGTTTAACAACCAAAGTTCAACCCCAGACTCACAGATCAAGCTTTAAACTGGTTTGTCTTGATCTGCACTGACAGGAGACGCACCCACCCTCAACAACACACCTTTACTAAACACACCTTTGTCAGAAAAACAGAGGGGCGTACATGTCTTGAGTAATTGTTGATAAAGATTTTGCATTTTCGACCGGTAACCTCAAGAGGCCTGCAGACCCGCAGACGTCTGTTAGGGGTGGATTTCTCTATTTTCATTATCTGTTGTGTTTTAGCAATGAAGTAGTTTTACATCTCCAGACGAGGGAAATTTACTTCCTTCTGACCGATTGAAATGGCTATATATTGTTAACAAAGCACTCATTTTAAGATAGATGAATCTCTTCTTTCTGAATATACACACTGTTTGACGAGAAGATTCAAACATTTACTCCTGAGTATCTAACAGTTAATAAATACAAAGTCCACTGACGCAATATTTCTCATAAACTTATTTAAATTTCTACAGGATGCTTTGGATTTTAATGCTGACTGAAAATTCAAATGTTCAGGTAAACCCATAAATGAAAATGATTAATATTAATTCGTTTTATGAGGTTTATGTCAAGCAAAAAAGATTGTACACACTTAAATATCCATAATAAATCAATATATAGGTCAGTCATGCATTTTACTCCTCACTGTTAATCTACTTAAAAAAGCTTTATAATGAATTCTAATCTAATATCGAATGCTGCCCGATTAAATAATCATAACTTACAACATATTCTTGTATCTACTTATTCAGGGCTGTCTTAGTGCTAACCGCTCCGTCTTGAAGAATTCTGTATCACATATAATATGACTACATTTCCTCATTCTTATTACCCAAACCTAAAACAACCCTACACAGTCAAATTAATGTCATTTTAGAAGTGGCTAAGGATTCAGAAAAAGACGGGGTACATACCTCCACAGAAAGCTCTTTGATTTGCTGCTCTAAGCTCTCAACACCTTTCTATTACTCTGCACTTTGCAATCACACCGATCTCACTCCTTCTGCTTTTTACTTTAAGGGAGGAGATTCCAAGGCCACCCACAGGTGTGGCTTCACACACCAGTCAAAGAATAATCTCTCTGTCCCTCACAGCATGTGGCTGTCATCGCTGTTTATGTACATTAGTAATTATTCTGCAGCTTGTTTGCGGGGTTGAAAAAATAATTTCATGGAAAAGTGATGGAACAGCAATTCAACTTAACTCCCAATGAGACACAGCTGCCCACTGAGTGTGGAACTGTGTCCTTCTTTAACCTTCAACAGCCTCGGAGGAAATGAGATATGGGTTAATGGAGATAATATTAAACGTGGACGATGTATTGAATGTATACATTACTTCAGTAAAAGTACAGTGAAAATACTCCATTATAAATGAAAGTTTATGTAATTATTATCAGCAGTATTTACTAAAAGTATCAAAGTAAAACTATAATTGCGCAGTGAAATTAAAGTTCCTGGTGACGTTACTACAGAGTGTTTGTGGATGGGTTTGTGCTGCATTCAACTGTTTTGGATTTTACTGCTGTGGTGCCAAAATTTGAGGTTATTTTAACTACTTTATATATGATATAGAATAATGTAATCTATAAGATCATCAAAGCCTATTCATGAAATCACTGTCTCTTGAGAACTTGAATCTCTCAAAATAAGCTTTTCATGAGTTCAACAGGTTTTTTCAGCTTTATGATGATTTTCATTGGACAGGTAAGATACCAATAAAAGTAACTAGTAAAAGGAAAGTAACTACAGCTGTAGTAGTAGCAGACACACGTAGTGGAGTACAAGTGCGATAGCTCATTCCGAGATTTAATGAACTAGAAATATATATATATATATATATATATATACATAGATCAGGGAGTACTATCCTGCATTATAATCATATATTGATATCCTGTTCATCTTTTATTCAACACCTGGCTGACTCTATATATACTTATTATCAATATCAGTCCACAGAATTATTCATCACTCACTTAGGTCCATTAAATGTTATATCTGAGATCACCCACCAGCCATAAAAAGATTCTCACACATCCAGAAGTCTTGGTACTGTGTCACACGAGTGGGTACTGATGCCCGAGGTCGCACATAAGAAACAAAAGCACTAAATAAAACTTCATTCAAATGTCTGATCTGTTTGAAATATAATACATACACTACAGACTACATATTTAAAACTTCTGTGACAATCAGACTTGAACTTTTATGCCACTATGAGCTTCCTCTTAGGGAGTGTCTTGTTTAAAATGACCAAAAGTATGAAAGGTACATTGCAGGCATGGGTGCGTCTGATACCAAGAGGCGAACCCCTCCTTGTCACATTGACAGCATGGAATGCTGACTCCGTCAAAAAACAAGGAGTGTTGCTCATGAGTGAAATAAAGTTGTTCTTCTGGTGCTCGGTTTAAGGAATCCAACCTTTTTGAGGTAGAAGAAGAACCCTGAGACACTTAAAGGGCTCCACCTCTGCAAAAAAAAAAAAAAGGTGTCAAGATAATTTGTTTTAACAAGGAGATCTGCAATATAAACAGTAGTCACATAACATATTGATAAGGAAACAAGTTCTTATTGATAAGGAAACAACAAAAAATTGTTTCCTAATCCTTTCACCCTCAGACAAGACAACATAAATGTGTGTATCTTGTCACATTTACAATGACAGATAAAGATAGCAGAATTGTGAAGGTAAATGAACAACCGTATTTGAAATTATGTGTTTTAATTCTTGTAGAAAATGAAAATACAGTCATTCTGGCCTTAGATATGAGTATTACTAAAGTGAAGCACATTATTACTGTTTTTTAACAGGACAAGTTGTGACATTAACACACTTTAATATTACCCCCCCGCCACTATATATAGATGTTTATACTCCAAGATTCAAGATTAACTTTTTTTGTCATTCAGACTATCCACCATACAGGAACACAGCAGAACACAACTACGCTGCATTCAGCTCCCTACAGAAAATATGCAGGAGTAAGATTATTGCACTTGTCAAAAACAAGAATATATTAAAATTGCACAGAATATATAAAATTGCACACAGCACCTGGATGTCTGTATACAAACGAGGTTACATCGGAGTAATTTCAGATCACACTTGTGACACTCTTGTCTGGCATCATGCTGGCCCACATATCACACCACTCCCCTTTCCATTTGTCCTGCCATGACAGAGCTGCGGAGCACTCCGCATGTGGTTGCACCTTCAGGGCACACAAATAAAGACTAAATCATGTTTGTTTTTAACATGATTTATCACTTAAGTACCGCTCATAAAGGGAGGTACAGCAGTTCTTCATCTAAATTATTGCAATAAACCTTCACTCAGCTGCTTCCCATTTCCAATAATTTGGACGATCTCTCAGCTTTTGTGTTAATGAATTACTTCTTCAGTCAGTTGTTAAGAGGTTCTCTGATACTATAGGCACAATAATCTGAATGTTTCCTGGGTTGCTATGAGAAGAGACTGTAGACTGACATCTCCCTTTTCATTGGGCCATTGCAACGCCTCATAGCCAATAAAGCACCACTAGAGACTGTGCAAGTCTTTCCCTCTACTTCACCCTCTCTCTCTCTCTCTCTCTCCAGAAAAGGTGCATGCACATCCTCATGATTGCATGTTTATCACCTTTGTTTTTAAAACATGACATGATAAGTTTCATAATCGTAATTTTTTCGCATTATCAGCATGTTGGTAATTGTCTTTTTGACACATAGAATAGATTTGTCAGATATAAATCAGTGAAATATTATGTTATTAGTATGTGAATTGCTTTTTGTGTCCTCCCTTTGCCTGTTTTGTGTTTGAGTCTATACTGTCAGTACCATAATGCTACCCAACAGACAACGTTATCCAGTTTCCCACTGCAATATCCCTGTTCTTTCTGCACCCCTGCCTCTGTCAGAAGGGGAATGCAATTATTATTTTGCTGAGGCAATTCAGCATTAACATGCAATTTATCTTTGTTGTGAGTAATTGCAGTGCATTTTTCCTTTGGCAAACTATGGTGGTTCGCAATCTTTTTTTTGGTAATGTGCCTCAATCAGAGGACTTTTTCCAATCGAGTACCCCTTTGTGTGTTTTCATACCACTCTGCGCAAATTTCTCCCTGCAAAAAAATGCACAATACCTCAGCTGGTTTGCAGATTGTTGAGGTAGATGAAATTAAAACCTTCTTCCTTATACTGACTCTGTTTCAGATTTGTGTTTTCAGCCGAATCATTGCTACTTTTCTTCCCCTGTTCGATTTTTCTTTGATTTCATCTGCTATAATTATCCAAAAATGCAGCTCATGAAGATGATTACATTTGTTCTTTGCAATTAATGGCAGTTATAAACCGCATTTAAGACAGGAATGTGGAAAATGTATTTTGGTTTGTTGGTTTATATTCGCATTTTCAATTTATTTTTTATTTTTGGAACAATGCATGACTAATATTTTTCAAAATATCACGTAGAGGTGATTACACCGTTACCTCACTGCAAGAAAGGGTTCAATTGCACCTGGGGACTTCAGGTCTTTCTCTATTGGATTTGCATGTTGCATGTTCTCTGTGTGTTTCTACAGTGTGGAAACGCATGCAAACACATGCAACAATGTGCAATAAAGCTGATTCTAAATTACCCATAGATGTAACTGTGGGTGTTTCTTGATGTTAGCCTCGTGGTAAACTGGCAACACTTCACCAGGGTGTATCCACCCTTCAACCAATGTGATAAAAACTAGAGGAATTTAAAAAAGTTAACATTTAAAGAAATTCAAAATACCCCCTAAGGTACCCCAAACTAGCCTTAGGGCTATTTGTAGTTTGAGAAATGCTGATCCATACTGATAAAAAGGGTCATCTTTTGAAAGTAGTTAAATAGCTGTCTTGACTAAGTGCTGCTCAGTAATAAAAAAAACACCCCAGAACTATTAAGATGTAATCAGAGGATAGGTGCAGTCCTTCTGCAAACTAATGAGTTGCTTTGAGATAGTAAAGATAACATTTCCCAATATAAGCATGGAGCCAACATGAACTTTGTTTCAGTGGCTATTTATGGTAAAGAAGTTAATGGATTATAATGACAGCAGACAGGAAATTGTGAACTGTGACATGCCACAATAACGGAATTGGTGTGTGTGTGTTATTTTAAAACAGCCAATATCTGAGTAAAATAATCACTGAGACAATTTCAGATCAAAACAGGGAGGGGCCCTGGACTGGACCGCTTCAATTTCAGTCTCCATCTAAAACTGTGCAGTGTGCATAATAAGTGCATCCCTCTTATATCTATCATGCTACGTCTCACACAAACGGGAATTGGTGTTTAAACTGTGCATCGGAGTAATCGTGCAAAGATGTAATTGACCAAATGCATCTTTGATGGCATCGCCCGTGTTGGTCGTATGAAAATATCCCGGCATGCTAGAGACGCAAGACTCACCCAGGGAGGGGAGGAGGAGGGATGATGGAACTAAGATGGCAGCCCGACTGAGGGTGCTGCCTCGATGGCGTCAAGAAATATTCAAGGATCGAATAAACCGATACACGATAAGGCAACGTTTGGAGATTTATGGTGTCGTTTCTGCTGTTTGAAGAGAATAAAGGTGATGGCATGAGGAGATCCGTTTTGGAAACAAGCACCGTGTTGACTGGATCGGAAGACCAGACGTTGTAGCTGCACCACAAAACTCGCTACAATTGCTCTAATAACCGAGGACCGTGGATGCTAATTGTGGTATTTCGGCAACTTGGATCGGACTAATAATGTGACGTGCGTTGGATGTAATTGCAAAGGGTTTGCATGTGATGGCTAGATATTATCTAGCTGTGGTATCTTTTGTGTGATATATGCATTGTTCTCCAAAACGATGATGTGTGCTGCTGCGGCAGCGGCCGCCGGTGGAGGGATTCTGCCCTCCTCATCCTCGTCGATGGGGCTGGGTGTCCGGGTCATTTCTGGAGCAGGAACCGATCTCTCCACCATCGGTTCAGGAATGGGTTCTTGCCCGACGACCGGAGCCCAGTCGGATTGTCGGACTCGGTACCAGCTTTTACTCTCAGGGCGAGCTCTGGCCGAGAGATACAGGCGGATTTACACCACCGCCATCAACGATAAAGAGCAGGGGATAAATCAAGGAAGGTGAGAGAATAAATAACAATAAATAACAATATAGTCGCTGGTCTGTCATCTGTGGAGCTAACTGGGCTAACGACCCCAACTACAACCCTTTCTTAGGTGTACCTCAGGTAACAGCAGTTACACCGAGTTTTAACGCACATGTTCTTGTTTAATTCTTGAACTTGGTGGCTTTTTTCACATATATTATTGTGCTGACTGCAAACAAATAGCTAGAAATTAAATTTTGATGCATTTTAGCTTGCTAGTCAGCTAGCATTGACTTCCCTAGCTTAGAGGAGCCAGCTAAGCTAACGTTATGTCACTTGATCGTTGCGCTAGAAGGGTGGTTGTGTTTTCATGAAACCATGACACATTGTCGCTGAAATACGATTCCTTCCCTCCAAAGCCTCTAAAAGTGATCTGTCCCCTCAGCTCTATTCATAATGAAATAGCAGGCTAGTTGTCATCATGACAGCAGCTAACGTTAATCAATTTGTTTTGAGTATTAGCTTGTTACCGCAGTTAGCTAATTATATGTAAACAAACGTACTACTCGTTTAAGAGTCTATTTTTTTTAATATACATACCTTTCTAAAGTAGAATTTGGGCTGTCGCAATAACATATGTCGTTTAGGCATTTAATATAATGTGATGTTTTCAGGACAAAACTGCTTCAACAGCTAATGGCTAACTTGCACTGACGTTTAGGAGCGTCAGCCCTGCCCCAGGTTATTTTATCATTTATTTTTCAAGAAACTTGAAGATTATGAGGAGATATTCTTTGAATACACAGTTATCATAGAGTAATGCTCTTAAGCACAACCTTTTATAAAATGTTTTTGGTGAGGATGTGTTGGGAGGTTGATGAGCTCATTTGCTTTTCTGGCTTAAGTAGGTAATGTAGTGACGTCATCCCAGTCAGTCAGGTTGTAGACTGAGGGGCTGGAGGATCACAGCATCCTCCCCTTTCATAAATTGATATTAATTCACAATGTTTGCTTTCAGCCTGGAGTAACGTTTTGTTTATGCGTATAATATTAGCCTTATAAACGGATTTCCATACACTCTAGAGTCTTACGGAGGTTAGGGTAAGGATTCATCCTAAGCCTTTAAAATATGTACAACATTAATTAATGTTCAACATGCCGATTTTTGTGATGATTTGTTTGTAGCAAGAGTCACCTTTAAGGTGTGTCAGTCTTTTCTTCACTTTAACATACTATATTAATATACTGAGCCCAAAAACATGTAGGGTTAGGGTTATGGGCACACCGGTGTGTTAGGATCCACAAGGTTAATTCTTGGGACTGTACAAATTAGTAAGAGGGAGAAATGGCTCGTGCTTCATGCTCTTTTTAACTTGTTTATCTTATAGGGAAATGTCTGAAGTAAACTGCTGTTTTTACTTACAAGCTTTTGGGTATCTGTAGCCCTGTATAACAAATACCTGTTAAGTCTTATGTCATTCATGGAATTGTTGATAATCGCTTCAATTGGCCAGCCATAACACACAGCTGATGAGGTAGTCATAACACACAGCTGAGGAGGTAGAATAGTTGTCCCCCTATCAGTAGGTCAACTGTTTTATCCCCGCACTGCCTCTGCTACATGCCACTACTTATAGTTGGATCCTTGAGCCCCAATTTGCCCACCAGATGCTTCACAGGGTATGGCCACTACTACTTAAGGATAGGCCAATGCTGAAAACAAATTTCTCAGTGTTGTACGACTATGTGATGAAATAAGGTTTACATACATGATAGACCAAGTCAGAATAACACTGATTATCTCCTTGCGATGGCATCTGTCATTGGGTGGGACATAGTAGGCAGCAAGTGAACATTTTTTTTTGGTCAAGATTTACGTTTTGGAAGCAGAAAAAAATGGGCCAGAGTAACGATCTGAGTGTTTCTGACAAGGGCTAAACTGTAATGGCTAGGCAACATTCACAGAAATGCAGTACTTGTTGCGTGTTCCCAGTCTGCAGTGGTTAGTACATTAAGATATAACAAAAGTTTCAAATGTTATGTTATATGTTTGAATGTAGCTATTGCAATGCTGTAATACTGAGAAAGCACTTTATACTTTCAGGGGAAAGAAGGCTTTGAGTAAGAAGAAATTAAAAAGGCGACAGAAGGTCAAATCAAAAGTCAAATCAAGAACAAAGGTAAGAGACCAATGGTCTTTCATTGTATTTCATGGTCATATTGCTGTATTAACATATGGTATTTCAAGTAGATATGTTCAAGGGGCATCAAGGCTAAAGATACATTGTAGAATGGAAGTTTTAAATTAATTTAAATATTTAAAAAATACTTTTAATTGATAATGCATCTCAATAAACACAGGAAATAATGTAATGTCTTGTAATTTTAAATCATAACTTTCTACAATATTTATTGGTGGCATGGTCATGTTTAACTATCAGTACTATTTAAAGCATTTCAAATACTTTATTTACATTTAGCGTTTCACATTTACCCCTTATATAAATCAGAAAAACATTACTCATAGTTTTAATTTGCAATTGTCACATCCTCAGGTATGTGCAGATAAGTCCATCCAGCTGGTTTGAATCTCCACCGATTTAATTTAACAGATGGGTGATAGGATTAAAGTGAGGTTAGAGTCCCTGCAATCCTGAAGGTGGTTGGCAGAAACTTTATTTTTATTGGTTCAGCTGGTCAGGTGCCAGGAAACCCATCCACAAAGCTAGAGTGGTGGATAGGCACAATGTGAAACTCACAGGAGTGGATCTGGTTGGAGCATGATGGCCTGTTGCTGAGCGACCTAATGCGTTTTACATCTCCACGGCAACAGTTGCCTGCTTCCATCTCCTCTATCCAATGTAGGGACCTACTGGGTATTTGTGGTTGATGCTTGCTGTGCTGCTTTCGACCTTCCATTGACAACATAGTCTTGATGACAACAAAACAATCTATGCAGATTATATTGGCTATTTTCATTGCTGTTTCTTAGAGAATGAGATAGTAGCCTGCTCTATGATTTGACTGTAATAATGTTTGTCAGCAAAGAAATAAATTTAGGATTTATACAATTAAAATGTATGTAGAGTCAGCTTGTCAGTTACATTCTCCACAGGCTGTTCCGTAATTTTATCCCCCTAAACAGCAGTAAATCCACTAAAGAGGCATGGAAAGGAGTGTGGTGAGTCTTGCTATCAGGCAGGCATAGTAATGTGGGCTGTTACATGAACAGTTGTGAATGTGTTGTACTCACTCTTTCTCCCAGGAGTGTTTCTCTAAAGCGTCTGACCTTTTATTTTCCTCATTGCTCATACACATGCATAAGTAGATTCTGAGCAAAATAAAGAGCTTGACATCCTAAAGTGATGGTTATATGTTTGATGTTCCTTTTTCATTACAACAATTAAATGGTGCAAAATTCTACAATTGATAAAATAACATAAAATCCCAAAAATATACTTGACAGCTGTGGTTTAAGACTATGCTTTTTTGTCAGTACCAGATTCTTTGAAGTGGATTGAAAGATCGAGAACTGATGAGTAATATTTAGACCACAAATAAGCGATAATGTTGTTGTCACTGACAGCTGAACTCAGAATAACATTGATTTTCTAGTTACATGGCACTTGTCAGTGGGTGAAATATATTTGGCAGCAAGCAAACATTTTGTTAATATACATCATGTGTCGGAAAAAGGAAAGAATGGGCAGTTGTAAGGATTTGCGTGACATTGACATGGGTTGGATTGTGATGGCTAAGTGACTGGGACATAGGAACTCCAGAGCTGCAGGTCTTGTTGAGTGTCTCAGCGACTGGGTCATGGGTGCAAAGGCTAGCCTGTGTTTTCCAATCTCACAGAGAAACAAATAAGCCCAAATTGCTGAAGAACTTAATGGCAGTTTTCATAGAAAGGTGTTGTAATACACTATGCATCACAGAGCTGTTCTGGGGAGCAACAAAATATTAGACAGGTGGTTTTAATGTTATGGCAGATTGGTCTAAGTTATTTAAGCATGAAACCATGACATTTGACTCCTCATTTTTGCACTCAAGCAATTTGAATTAAAAAAAAGAAAAAAAGTAGAGTGGCTGCAACTATTCTTAATTAACACGATGCATACTCAGTATATTTTATATTGTCAGAATTGCATTTCTCTTTATAATCACATAATAAGAATGTATTCACATTATTACTCCAGTACAAAAAGATTCAGTCATGAAACAAAAAACATAAAAACTGGATACTGGTATGGGAAGAGATTCAAGTGTGAGATGCCTTTTGCAGGAAAGTACTGATCTGCCTACCACCACTACAATCTATATAGCTTCACTTTTTATTGTACTCTATTTGTTACACTGCTCCCGGTCATTCAGCTGAATATCACCATTATTTTCTAATTCAGAAAGGTTGCTTATGTGCATAGTGTCTTGGATCTCAAATGGAATATGGAGTACTGATAACCTGTGATGCGCAAAACAGCTTTGCATAAGTTAATTGAAATACATAAGACAGAGTTTGGTTGGTGTGGTGTGGTGTATAACTGAAAATTAAATGGAAAGATTAAGTGAAATGAAATGGTACAGCATCTTGTTTGATAAATTATAGCAAAACTATAGAACGGACTGATAGTGGAATTTGAAGTAATCATTGTTAAATATGACTGCTAATAGTACTACTGTAATACTGTCAATATTTAGGATGGATCAAGCATAATATGCTAACATTTCAGTTTAATAATCAGGCATCCATTTCTCAGATGGATAAATATCCAGCACTGATTTGACAATCAAGAAGTTTGTTTGATAATAGCTATTGCCTCTTTGAATGTATTTCTACAATCACAAAGGGTTATTTTAATTATCTGCATTAAAACTTTTCTGTCTTCTGTTTAATTACAGATGACTTTCAAAACACTGACTGCTGTGCCCTAGGGGGATATGTTCATATGTTTCATCTAGATGTTGAGTAGAGTCTGAATGTTCTTCCTGTTCAGGCTAGGTGAACACAACCTTCTAAGCATGAATCCTAACACTAGGCCTGGAGCATGGGGAATACTGGTTATTTTGTGTTGTCAAATTTATTGTTAGGTATTTGTATATTTTTTGATAGTTTTCTCTAGAGTTATTTCATTCATATTGAATTGCCTGATTTGCTGTTACAAACTTACAACTCCTCTATTTCAGCCTGTGCTTTGGAAGACAGAATTATATTTCTTTTCTTATTTTTCCATAAAGCCTTCAATCACAAGTGTGCAACTGTCCAAGTGTGGTCAGGGGTTCTCCAGCAGCTTTTCCAAAGCTTTTAGCTAGCCATTAAATCAGCAGCAAAGTGCAGACAGAAACACTGAAGAAACCATCAATTTAGCAGCACATTTCCTTTATGGGCTGGTGCTATTACATAGTGAGAGAAGTGTGAGGAAACCTCAAAACATCAGCAGGTCATTGGTCTTGGCGTATTTTTGTCTACTTTTGCTGTTGTGGTCTCAGTCTGAATGAAACGGAACCGTAGTGAAGTCTTCGGAAAAGATGCTGTTGAGAATTGCAAGATCCATAATTTTTGGAGAACATGGGCTTTTTTCAACTGCTTCCTAACAATGGAGACACAAACATGTATACATCAATCAGCCATAACAATAAAGCCACTGACAGGGGATGTCTCTCAATGATTATCTCATGCCAATGGCCTCAGGCTCTGGGAGGGATTAGGCCGCAACTGAAAAGATCATCAAAGATCATCTCCACATCCTAGTCAGTCTCCTTAGGTGGTGATGATATTGAAAGGTTATGCTACCGACTACCGTCTTGGCATACTTACCCCAGCACGGATCCATAAATACAGGGAACATTGGAACACTTTTGTTGTCATATTAGCAAGGAACTTTTTAAGTTGTTGTGTAAAGAGGGTCTGAAGAAGGAAAACTGATGAATTCGCCACAGGGTCTGGGCATCCAAAGCTCATTTATGCATGAAGGGAAAGAAGGCTTGCCCTTGTATTCTGATCCCATAGAAGAGCCAGTGTAGTTAAATTGCAAAATATTATACTGGTCCTGACAACACACCTTTGATTATTGTGCATTCTGCATGCACAAGAATATTATACAAATCAACCACCAAAATCTGAATAAGGAGTAAGGACCCTCCTTGCAAGTAGGGTTGGTTGTCTCTAGTTCTCCACCCATTTTCTCCTCCCTCTTTATGTGTTTATGGCATCTCTAGGTTTCAACTATCTCTTTCTAGGAAATGTCAGGTCACTTTATACCTAGTGCCATTGCAGCAGCCAGCAATAGACGTGCTGGCTGCTGCAGTAGATGGAGATGAAAGGGTAATTCATATCCTCGCCACTGATTTTAGCCAAGAATGAATGACCTCTCCTCAAACGGATGACATCACCCTCTGTGACTGTGGTACCAAAAGCACATCGCTGCAAGAGAGGCAGAATCGATCAATAATGTTCTCTAGAGGTTGCCTCAGGACTGTCGTTAAAATGGCTGTAGAGAGCTTAGCTATTGGTTAGATCATCAATTTTTATGCGTGGAGTGATGTTTGGAGGAGAGTGCATGAGCTTATTGTAATGACTTTACTTAAATGCTCCAAGGTCAGGCTGTGTATTTCAGACCTCTTGTAATGTACAATAAAGCAATGCAAAGCAATAAAGTAGTAAACTAGAAGAGCGTCACCAACTGATCCCCAGGCTCAACCTGAAGGGTATTGCTACCTGACACTTCTGCCGGTGCTGCATTGATGGGCGCGGGATACAGCAAATTATTGTAATGTTTACCGGTATGCTTATGGCTTAACTACTTGTTTCATCCCATTATTTAGTTGGTATCTGAATCTGTGGTTTTTGTTCACTCTCAGCACTATAGTAGTGTCATGTTAAGATGTAGCCGCCAGCTGTTTCAATGAAAAAGCTCTAAATCCCCACTGTACACATCTTTCTCATCACCATAGAGCAAAACACACTAAGTAACTAGCTTGTGAGTAGCTTGAAAGCCAAACATTTACCAACAGAGTTGGTAGACACTAAAATGAAGTTCAAGTTAAAGCTTAGGTGGAAAAAAAGTATGGAGAATATGGACTATAATAGCCAGATTTTCAATGATCAAGGATGTTTTTGTGTGGATTCAACGCTGTATGTATGGATCTTTTCAAATACTGGAATAATCTAGATCTGTACGGTAAATATTGTTATTACCGATTTTAACTTATTTCGACTGTGATTACGATAAAGTCTATCACTGGGTGTTGCACTTACTCAAATTATTTATGTATAAAAAATGTTGTCATCTTTAAATCAGATATATAAAATGGATTATGTATGACAAGATAAGATGACAATACAAAGTATTATAAAAAGTTTGAAGTTTAGACCAAGTTAATATTGGATCTGCATTTTACCATGGGACTTCAGTGAAAGCTTTTGTTTTTTGGTAAGTGCTGGATGTGTAAATGAGCGACTTATTACCATCATCAACTTACAAGGGAATAATAATGATGATGATGTGTGTCAAATCTTTCTATATCAAATATGTAAAAAAAAAAATTTTTACTTAGTAATTATCATACAAAAGTGTTTTATGGGAAAAATAAAATAAAGACAAGCAGTGATCAAATTTGGTAGGCTATTTGAAAAATAGTAAAATGGAGAATATAAAATGATCAAGAGTAAACCATCAATAAAACATCCATCCATTTTCTTCCGCTTATCCTGAACTGGGTTGCGATGGCAGCAGGCTAAGAGGGGATTACCAGATATCCCTCTCCGTAGCAACACTCTCCATCACATCCTGGGGGATCCCGAGGCATTCCCAGGACAGGTGAGAAATAAAGTCCCTCCATCGAGTTCTGGGTCTACCACGGGGTCTCTTCCAAGTTGGACGTGCATGAAAAAACTCCAAAGGGAGGCGACCTGGAGGCATCCTAGTTAGAAATCACCTCAACTGGCTCCTTTCAACTTGAAGGAGCAGTGGCTCTACTCTGAGCCCCCTCCGCTATCTCTAAGACGGAGCCCAGTCACCCTACGAAGGACGCTCAAATTACAGCCTCTTCTATCCTTGACCACATTCTTTCTGTCACTACCCAGAGCTCGTGAACATAAGTGAGGGTTGGAACGTACTGTAGGTGGACCGGTAAATTGAGAGCTTTGCCTTTCAACTCAGCTCTGTCTTCAACACAACAGACCGATACAACACCTAGATTACTTCTGATGCCGTACCTAACCGCCCCTCCATCTCCCGGTCCATTTTCCCATCACATGAGAACACAACACAAAGATTTTTGAACTCCTTTGCACGAGGCAGCAACTCACCCCCAACCCGAAGGGGAGAGTCCACTGATCAATAAAATACAGAATACTTAAATAGGCTTAGGAATAATATAAGACATCATATTCGACCAAAACCCAGTAAAAGTGCTCTTCTAAAAATATATCATTTTAAAAAAGATTTAGAATACTAATAAAAATAATAATAATAATACATTTTATTTCTAACGCACTTTACATTTGGATCAAAACTCAAAGTGCTACAAGGTTTAAGCAGATAAAAGCTTTAATAAAAAAAATAAAAATAAATAATAATATAAAAATATGACCAAAAAGCAGCAATTTTAATTAGAAGTTATAAGTTCTGCTTGAGAGGAAAGTTTTAAGTCCTTTTTTAAAAGTCTCTGTGGAGACCTCAGAATCAGGGAGGGTATTCCACAGACGAGGGGTTGCAGAACATAATGCCCGATCACCCATGGTGCTGAGCTTAGTCCAGGGGAGGAAGAGGCGGTTTGAGTGGGCAGAACGCTGGGATTGTGTTGAGGTCAGTGGGGGGAGTAGTTCAAAAAGTTAGTTAAAGATAGTTAGTTAGTTAAAAGAGGGTAAGAAGCTAGCCAGCCGGATCTCCTCAGAGAAATTGTTCCAGAGTGTAGGGTCTGAGAAAGCTTGGTCACCCTTTGCCCTTAGCCTGGATTTTGGAATGGCTAGCAGAACCTTGGCTGAGGACAACATTTTACGGCCAGGCATGTAAGGCGTCAGCACATCAGAAATGTGTTCTGGAGAAAGTCTAGAGAGGGCCTTAAAGGTTATCGCTAAAATCTTTAAATCAATTCTAAAAGTAAACGGACGAATGAAGGGAGGCTAGAACATGAGTAATATGGTCTCTCTTTTTGGTTCTGGTGAGGAGTCTGGCTACTGCATTTTGTACCAGCTGTACTAAGGTAAATTCTGTTGGCGCTAACATTTATGAAGGGAGTCGGAGTAAAGTACGTGTGGCCATCTCTAAATTAATATCCAATAAATGACTGGCGGAACCATTTTTTAACTGTGATGGCTGTGTTGAACTGATCTTGAAAGGGGTAAACACTCAACTGTTAGCCCAGCGTGTACAACTGTGAGCTTCCCAAGCTGTATAAGTAGTTGGAGCCCTCTCATGTCATAACTGTGTCACTGACTAAACAGTGGTACAATAACAGAAGTGATTACATAAAGGCTGGGCTCAACAGTTTACTACGCCCCCAAATCTATTTGAGTTATATCATTTGTTCCAAGTCCATTTAGCTGCCAACATCTGCCTCGAGTCGCTTTTGTTATTATTTCGGAGGCTTTTTCTCTCAGATGTAGGTTTTCCCATGAGGTTGGATGTTACCTCACCCTTGTGGTCAATAGGCATTTGTTTTGGTTGTGTGTGTCATTAATGGATGTACACCATATATATTCTTTAACGACTGTATGATTCAAGGAAAGTCGAGGGACACAAACCAAAATGAATGAATGAATTGCCAGTCCAATGTGATGTAATGCTGACGACTCCTTCTATGAATTTGGCGGCGAATACAGACCTGATCCAAAGAACAGTAATACTTACATCACCTTCTCTGACGCACTGTTGTGGTCCAGACGGAACAGCAACTAACATCACTGAAAGCTTCAGTGAAATATATCCTCTTTTCTCAAAAGTCTTTTTTTCACAAGACTATACAGTCTGTCAAACCAGGTTACTACTTTTCGTAATTTAATCTAATTTCTGTGTGTGTCTTTAATGTGATTTTCGATAAATCACAAGCAAACTACAGATTTAAACACAACCAGCTCTTTAAAATTAGCCATACTCTCAAAACATTTACATTGCTGTTTGTAAATGACTAAATACTGCATTGATGCACCATGTGTTGTGTTTTTCCTGACATTCTGACTTCTGTCTACTACTGTGGTTTTCACTAGGCTGAGAGTCTTGATGGAGCCCTCTGCATACCAGACATCAAGCTACACAGCAACCCGTCTGCGTTCAATGTCTACTGCAATGTGCGGCACTGTGTGCTGGACTGGCAGCAGAGAGAAGCCTCCCTCGCACTGGCTTCCAGGAGCTCGGTGCAGAGTGGAGACTCGGACAGTGAGGAGGAGGAGGAGTACCGGGAGCCAGCTGTGAAGCTGCCAAAGGTATGCCTTGTGGTGGTAGTACCAATAGTACCCATTGGACATTCTGTTCAAGCTTATTGCACCTCATCATTCTTTATGAAAACCATGACAGCATAATGGGGGCATTGCTATATAGAAGGATTGAGCGGACAAGGCGGCAGGTCAGGAAGGGTAAATTATTATTCTTGTCATGTTTTATTTCACTGTTTATCAACCACTGCCCAGGGCATACATAACATTAGACCATGACAAAATTAAAATTCATACCTATTGATTTCGGTGGCATGCTATCTAAAATCCCACACTGGGGTGATGTAGTGCTGTTTCTGTTTTGATCAGTGTAAGTAAACAAAGACAATGTGGAGAAGGGTCTTCATTGCAATGCTATTGCATGATCTTTATGTATAAAGGGCTACGGACAGCTTATTATCTATACTGTTGGCCTGCAACAATCGCTTACTTCTCTTGGCTTGTATGTAGGACTCATCCATGTTATTGTTGTGGTGATTGGAGACACTTAGCAAAGATTTGAATCATCTGCTCTGCATCTGCATCTGCCTTCCACATGTCGGATTATCTCTCTGACTCAACATCAGCACTGCCAGTTTGAAATGTGAAGTTTTTCTTAAACATGTTAATAAAATACCTTTGTAACTCTAAAAATTATTTTGTGATTTACCATCCAGGAATCTAGTTTTTCATTATTTTGCTTCACACCGTTTTGCAACATCACCTGGACATCCTAGAAGGAAATAGCATTTTTGATAATAACAACACCAGATTATCTATCTGTATGTAATTTGTCAAGGTTGATCAGTGGTTAAGTTAAGGGCATTTTCGCCGACTCTGTAAAAAAGTGATGCTTTACAATACCATTATAATAAATCTGAGGATTCACCTGCTAGCTTGCCATTTAAGGAGCCAGCTGCGGCACCATTGCAGAAGTGTATATAGTGTAGATTTAAGATACAGAGATCACTTGAAATGACCTTTAATCTGCCATACTCTTGTTAAAGCGTTACTGTGTGTTACGTCCTTATAATCTACCCCCATATTCAAAACATGGCAATCCAGTCAGAATGTGTGGGGCTGCTTCCTTATAAGGAAGCACCGTATGAGCAGTGACGGGTCAAGCCTAGGTGAGCTGAACCTCCAGACAAAAATGAGGTCCCATAACACACCATATATTCTTTTGTAGCTTTCACTTGCAAAATAAAAAGAATCACAAAATACTGTGCGTATGCTGGTAATGGTTGCGCCAATGGAGTAACTTCACATTAAAAAAATACTGGTACTAGACTAAGAACCAAAATATGACAAACTTTTGAGAAACCAAAGTCATATATTGAGCAAGAATGGGACAGAATCTTACCAAACGCTTAAGTTCAGGTGAAGTAATACAACGTCACAACTTTTTAAAAATGTGTTGCAGGCATCAAATTCAGAATGAATATATTCTTACAACAAACAATAGAACCTATAAAATTTAGCCTTAAATATCTTGTCATTTTACTCTATTAATTTGCATTTTGGGTTGAAATGATTTGTAAATCCTTGACATCTTTTATTATTGATATTTAATTTAATGTCCCAACAAAGTTGAGATTGGGGGTGTAGAATACCTTTTAAAAGACGGGGCTTAAATCTCAGCTATTTCAAAAGAAATGAATCAGCCATAACCATCTTTGTCATTGTGTCTCATATCCGTTTTTTCTCTCAAGTGGTATCGCAGCTATAGAGAGAGCAAGCTAGACTCTCACTATTGTAAGACAGCTTGGTGTCCATTGGTTCATAGAAGTGTGTTTCTTTCTGTTTGTCTCTGTGAAGATCATTGGCATTGGACTGTGTGGGGTATTTGAGTTGATTAAAGAGACTCGGTTCTCGCACCCCTCGCTGTGCCTGCGTAGCCTGCAGGCCTTGTTGGACATGCTGCAGGGACAGCAGCCGGAGGGCTTTCAGACTGAGCCCCCTGATGTGCTAGGTAAGCCTCAAACATTCACAAATGTAGTATTTTACTTGGTGCATGTGCAGAAGCGCTTTTATGATGTAGGGTCAGTAGGTGGGTTTAAATGGAAAGCCTAATTCCGAATAGATTCGGAAAAGGCGTCTAATCGGAAAGAAAATGCTGCTTGTAAACACCTCTTCATTCCTTTGCAAGGAGGTAGTCTAAGTCCTTTCTATATATCGTAGAAAAATTGCAAAGTCCGTTTTTTCCAGTGTCATACTGATCTTTTGTGAACAGCCTAATAAAATCCATTGCATTGAATCTGCAACAAATCTTGTTTGTGAGGCTTAAAATGTTGGGCGATATTGGTGTTTTGTTTCAACCTACTTGAGGTTACAGTTAGATGCTGTTTTGATTAGACTGCGTTCTATTGTACTTTTTTTCAACATTCTTCTGACTTAGATTTATTATTAGCACTTCCATGTCTCTCTTTTCACAGAGTTCTAACCTGACTACCTCTTGTATGCTTTCTCAGAGTCTCTTTTCCAGTTGTTATTGGAAACCACGGTCCGGAGCACGGGGCCAAATGACCCAACAGGGCAGGCCATCACTGCTCTCTCCTGTGCCTGCCTCTTCAGTCTGGTGGTGTCCTGGGGAGACACAGGCAAAATCCTGCAGGCTGTCTCTGCTATCCTCACCAACAATGGCAGCCATGCGTGCCAGACGATACAGGTAATTTACCCATTTATTAAATTGAACTGCATTTATTCATTTGGCTGCACAACTGACAATGTTCTTCATCTTTATTTTGCACTTCTGACATTCCTTTGAAAGACAAATGATGAAAATTGGTGAATGTGAGTCAGTCTCAAATAAGTGTGAGTCAATGTTTTCACCTAATTTGTTATGCTTGGGTTTACTTGCCTGAGTAACCATGGATAATCAGGTCTTTTGTAGTGTCCAGCTGTTCAGATGACTGTTTCACTTGGTACAGGGGAAGATCTTTCATTTGGACTCCGTAAAGCACAATGTTAAATGCTGTAATTACATGCCCTATTGCACTGGCATACTTTGGAAAACTCCTTCCGCCAAGAAATGTGGGAATCGTCCAAGATCATTCTCAACGGATAAAGGAACGTCTGGATTGATATTATTACATTTACGCATATGGATGAAGTGTCTACATGTGACCAAGACCGCAGAGGGTTTTATAGCCTCATAATTACACTCTACACATAACCTGTGTGTGTGTGTGTGTGTGTTTCCCAGTTGCTCATCCTCCGGGCATTGACTGGGCTGTGAATCATTGCAATGGCAGGCAGGCCTGAAAGTGTCGGCTTGTGTGCGGTACATGCTCGTGCACTTGTCTGTGTGTGTTTTTGAACGATGCATGCATCAATGTGTGTCTTCATCTAATGCAAAAAGTTTGTGTGAGAATTTGAAAATACATTCAGGAACAATGAGAAGACCGCTTACATTCCAGTACGGTAACCACAGACCCGGTCACTAATTTGTTTGGCTACAAAGGAGCCTCGAAGTTATAAAGTATAGTATAGTTAAATTCTTTATCACGCTAGACATTTTCAGCAGCCTGTTTTTTTTTCCTAAAATGTCTCTAGGTGCCTACCATACTGAACGCCCTACAGCGGAGTGTACAGGCTGTCCTGGTGGGAAAGATTCAAATCCAGGATTGGTTTGGGAATGGCATCAAACACGGAGCCCTTATGAACAAGTGGATGCTCAAAGAGGTGAACATTGATGAAGATGAGCGCTGTCTTTTACAGACCGATGGTTCCTTCCTTTACTTGCTCTGCAAGGATGGGCTCTACAAAGTAGGCTCTGGATACAGTGGCACTGTCAGGGTATGTATCACTCAAAGCTCCTTGCTGTTCAGCCGTAACCTCACATCTCCTACTTTGATACGTTTTTCAGGTTAACTGACGGATGACGTGCTCCTTTGGTGGGTTTGGAAAATTTCTAAGATGTGAAAAACTGTTAAATTGGATTACATTTTGATCTTTTAGAGATTTGTGGTTTTCACAGTACAGCAACTGTGTATACTCAGTTTATTAGGTACGCTGAGGTAAAGCTGCGAAATCGGAGTTCAATACAACTGTACTGCCCTCAAAGCATTGGCCGACTTTGAAAAGTAAATACGCAGGGCTCCTAACTCACAGGAGTTGGCTTAGCTATTTACATGTACTAAATTAAATAATATAGACAAAACAATGCAATGTTCTTTTTTCTTTCAATTTTATCACCGGCCTTGAAAAAGGAACAGAGATTATACAAATGATTTAAACAATATGATGTAAAAAGAGAACAAGTAAATTTACACTGTAATGCTCAATGTTAGAAGTTTTTATTGAAATTTGTCGTAATATTTAAGCATATTTGGCATATTACTTGGATCCAGATAATGTTTCCATCTGTGACAGATCTTATGGAGATGTAATTATTCCAATGGATTGTGGATTATATATATTATAATCCACAATATTTCCATGTTTTCTCTCACCTTTTTTCTATTTTTGAATCATAAAAGCAAATGCCAGAAATTAAATACTGAAATTAAACTATAAATATACATAGAAAAATCTCGTTTCGCCACTTGTTAGCGATCACATTTTTATGACACATGACAGAAGGCCATTTTTAAGAGTGAGATATCAAGTGATGTGTTTCATGTTGTACAACAAAATGTCAAAGTCTCTGAAACTTGTTTGCAACAAAGACATTATTTCAAACATATTAGGTAAAAATTTGAAGTTCCGAAAACTTGTTGACTTAAGGTAACACTGTATCTTCCTATCTGAGATGGGGGTAGCTGTTATTATTAGAATAGTGTAGAATGACGGACATTAAAATGCTAATATATTTAAATATCTGCCAACAGTTGGTAATTTTCTGCTCATTTGTTGTCATTACCTCACAGGGTCATGTGTACAACTCAACATCTCGTATCAGGAATCGAAAGGAGAAGAGGTCGTGGCTGGGCTTTGCTCAGGTATGTCTCCACAGATACTGTATATATAAATAATAAGGCCACATTTAAACCTAACGTTCATAATAATTGCTGTCTCTAAAGTGCTCATGTGTTGTTCTTGAGGAGTCTGATGGAAATTTTAGGAGTATTCAACACAGTTAAAATATAAGTCCTATTTTTAATCATCAACACGTTTGTGTTGTGTCTTCAGGGGTTCTTGTTGTATCGGGACACAAGTAATCACTCCATGTCAGCCATCAAGATCAACCCAGAGACTCTGGAGCCGGAGGGGACTGTCATCATGCCAGGTGCAAAGAAATCACACGTCACTGGCTTGTCTAAAAACACTTTAGAAGAGAATCGCCATTCAGATTCCAATTAACAAAGTATTGTATACGTTCTCTGACTTTTCTCCTTGCAGGCCAACATTCAGATGGACAGAACATCATCTTTACTGATGGAGAGTACATCAACCAGATTGCAGCCTGCAAAGATGTGAGTTTAAGCTCATCACAATGACGATAACACATCATCTCACTCAAGTTCTTCAAAATACAGAAAAAATTAGTTTTAATACAAATAAATAAAATAAATAAATTCAAATGTAAAATTTTGAATTTAATCCATATGAGTTAGGAATAGCCACCTAATATATAGCATTATCAAACCATAAATTAACTCTGCTGTACTACCCTGTGTGTGTGTATGTATATATGTATGTGTATATATATCTATATATATCTATATATATATATCTATCTATATATATAGATAGATAGATAGATATATAGATATATATAGATATATAGATATATATAGATATATAGATATATATAGATATATATATATATATATATATAGATATATATATATATATATATATATAGATAGATAGATAGATAGATAGATATCTATAGATAGATAGATATCTATAGATAGATAGATAGATAGATATCTATAGATAGATAGATAGATATCTATAGATAGATAGATAGATATCTATAGATAGATAGATAGATAGATAGATAGATATCTATAGATAGATAGATAGATATCTATAGATAGATAGATAGATAGATATCTATAGATAGATAGATAGATATCTATAGATAGATAGATAGATATCTATAGATAGATAGATAGATAGATAGATAGATATCTATAGATAGATAGATAGATATCTATAGATAGATAGATAGATAGATATCTATAGATAGATAGATAGATATCTATAGATAGATAGATAGATATCTATAGATAGATAGATAGATAGATATCTATAGATA